>JAJPUD010009353.1:0-12799 GCA_023553655.1 Myrmecobius fasciatus | reverse complement strand
ATTTAGTATAGATATTGCTACATTATCTATGGTACCCTTTAATAAAATATAGTTTCCTTCCTTATCTCTTTTGATTAGATCTATCTTGGCTTTTACTTGATCTGAGATAAGGATTGCTACCCCTGCTTTTTTTTGTTCACCTGAAGCATAATATTTTCTGCTCCAGCCATTTACCTTCATCCTATATGTGTCACTATGTTTTAGATGTGTTTCTTGTAGACAACTTATTGTGGGATTATGGTTTTTAATCCAGTTTGAAATCCGCTTCCACTTTATGGGAAGAGTTCATCCCATTCATATTCACAGTTAGAATAACTAATTCTTTATTTCCTGCCATCTTATTTACCCAAGTTATGTTTTCCCCTTTCCTTTCCCCTTTCTCCCTTCCCCCCTCCTCAGTACTTTGCTTTTGATGAACCCCTCCCCGAAACAATACTCCACCCTTTAGATCCCCTCCCCCTGTTTTTACTCCTTTCCCCTGATTCTTCTATTTTCCCTTCTATTAGTTTGTCCCTTACTTTTCCTCCTTTCCCTCCCACTTCCCTCTAGCAACAGACAAGTTTCTATGTGAAATCAAATGTCTGATATACACTTTTAGAGCCCAACCTGATGAGAGTAAGATTTATACAATGCTCATCTCCCTCCCCTCTTTCTCTCAATTATATTAGGTTTTCTTTGCCTCTTCAAGTGATTTTACCTTGTTTTTACCTCCTTTTTTTTTTTAGATCTTATTTTACCACTTTTTCCCACTTTTCCCCAGTATGACAACCTTTCCCCCTCTAGTTCTCTTTTTCATATTATCAAAGTAATATCTAGTTAATTATACCCCCAAACTTTAAGTATCCCCTTAGTAAAAATAAAGTTCTCAAGAGTCCTTTCCTTTTTACCTTTTTATGCATCTCTTGAGTTCTGTGTTTGGATGTCGAATTTTTTGTTCAGATCTGGTCTTTTCATTAGAAGTAGGTGAAATTCACCTATATCATTGAATGACCATCTCCTTCCCTGGAGGATAATGCTCATTCTAGCTGGATAAGTTATTCTTGGCTGTAATCCAAGTTTCTTTGCCCTTCGGAATATCTGGTTCCAGGCCCTTCGATCCTTCAATGTGGAGGCTGACAGATCCTGTGTGATTCTAATTATTGATCCTCGGTATTTGAATTGTTTCTTTCTAGCTGCTAGCAGAATCTGTTCCTTGGTGCTATAGTTCTGAAATTTAGCCACTATATTCCTTGGGGTTTTAATTTTGGGGTCTCTTTCAGGAGGTGATCGGTGAATTCTTTCAATGGTGATTTTGCCTTTTGATTCTACAATCTCAGGGCAGTTTTCTTTCAGGATTTCTTGGAAGATAGTGTTTAGATTCTTTTTTTCATCATGGCTTTCAGGAAATCCAATAATCCTTAGATTGTCTCTCCTAGATCTATTTTCCAAGTCAGTTGTTTTTCCTAGGAGATATTTCATATTTTCTTCTAATTTTTCATTTTTTTTTGTTTTTGTTTGACTGATTCTTCAAGTCTTAGTGAGTCATTCACTTGCATTTGTTCAATTCTTATTTTTAAAGTGTTGTTTTCTTCAGTTACCTTTTTAAGCTCCTTTTGTAACTGGCCAATTGAATTTTTTTGTTCATTGCACTCTTTTTCCACTTCACTAATTTTATTTTTCAATAAATTGGTGTCTTTTTCATATCTCTTTTGCAGGGCATCATATCCTTCTTGTACTGATTTCAGTTTATTTTCCCATTTATCCTCCAGCTCTATTTTGAGGTTCTTTATTCAATCTTCCAGAAAGGCCTTTTGAAAAAGTGACCAGTGATGGTCTTTAATACCTTCTTCTGGTATTTTGTCTAAAGGAACCTCAGGATCTGGGGTCATGGCTTCTTTGTCTTGATAAAAGCTGTCTATGGTGAGAGCTCTCTTTTGCTTCTTAATTTTGTTTTAGACAGTGTGGATATCTCTTTAAGGTAGGGGGAAAAATGGCGGCTGAAAGGCGGCTGAAGTTCTCTGCCCTGCGGCACTTTGGCAAATTAACTTAAGGTGCTGGGCCAGTGGGGGCTAGGACTAAATCCGAATTACTCCTTAAACAAGGCAAGTCTGCCAGAACACCTGCCCCCAATCAGGACAGAGTGTCCCAAGTGCCTCAGATAAACTCCAGGTGTTTGGAATTTGGAGTTTGGAGTTTGGAATTTCTGCCACGATGAGCTGAGCTGAGTCCCACCCTCACTTCTGGCCTACACAGGAGTCCTGTATTTATCTCTCTGTCTGAGTTAGACAAACCTTATATGAAGTTCTTCAGAAAGGTGTACAAATATTTCTGAGTTCGTTGACTTGAAGATCAATTCAGAGGCTTATTTTATTGTTGATTTGAGAGAAGATTGGAGGAGAGGCAGAGAGTCACCTTTTCACTCCGCCATCTTGGCTCTGCCCCCCAGAGGTTTAATCGATCATCTCTTGAAAATCAGAAAAATAAACATGAATGAAATCAATAAATTCTTAAATGTCATAGATGATGATAACTAAAACTTTAAATTCTACTCCTAAACTTACATAGGACAAATAATACTGTTCATATTTATACAACATTTTCAAGTTCATAAGACACTTTTCACATAATTACTCTTGGAGGTGGACAATTAATCAACACATTTTAAATTATTTATTATGTGCCACGTATTTAGTGTAAGGCATTGCCTATATAAATAGATGAAAAGAAATCAAGCTTTCCCTCAAGCAATTTACATGCTAGAATGAGAGACAAGATGTAGTTATTGGTTAGGAAATGCCTATCAACTGAGTTCCTGTACCCATTCAATGGAACAAGAGGATATAAAATGCAGATGTCAGACTGAGAGATGTAAAAGTTCATTCATTTTAGACATTGAAGTGGGCCACTTATATCTGGGAAAGTGCGTGTCCTTTCTGGGTTATAATTGGTCAGTGTAAAGAAAGCATAAGGAAGTATGGTAAATGACAACATTGTCAGTTCTGGGGTTGTTGTTTACATCTGTCACATGAATCAAGACACTCTAATTTATTGAAAGGCTTTGCCATCTATGGCCTCAATATATAGAACCTATGTCTGATTTTCCTCGAAATCCCGTTCTCTTTTCAGTGAAATGTCTCCTGAGAGAGGGTCTACTCCAAATGTTGACTGACTTTTGTAGTTGCTTGGAATAAGGTATAAATTTTATCTCCATAGACACAAGTGTCTAAATCTCCAGCAGAGACAGTCATAATGAGAACCAGCAGGGTTGTTCTAAGGGGGTGGGGGTGGGAGAGGAAATTCACACTTCATAACAAGGCTGAGCAAATACTGTTGTATTGTCATTGAATCCACAACAGTGATCCTCACTTGAACAGTCCCAGACCTCATTGGGGACCCACTATCCATGCCCATGAGGGTTAATATGAGTTATGTTTGCTCTTTATGATCCAGACCTTTTTTCAACACCAGCTCCGGGTACTCCTCCCATCACTGTGAGTGTGAATGTGAAAGAAGAGGTAGGTTTTGGGCTTATTATATAGTTTTGGAGATCATTCTTTCCAACATCCATATCCTCAGCAATAAGGAAAATATTGTCCCCAGTTGGGTACTTTCTGGTATTTTCAAAAATGTCTTCATAACTAATAATGTGGATTAATGGTCATTTATATCTTCAACTGAAAGTTCAGCCTGAAAGAATTGTAAAGATTTTTCCATTAAGATTTGGAAAGGCATCACACAGGGTTCCATGGGACAGCATAGTTCCTTCCAGTCCAGTTTCTTTTTTATAAGGCCACTGGTCTCACTATTAAGCTGCAAAAGTTGTTTTTTTTAATCCTCAGAGAAGACCTGGGTATCACATAGAGGTGACAGTTCTCCCACTCCCACCTCAAAAGTCTATACCACATTGACCACAAAGCAGCTGTTCTCCATCTCCTCTAAAACAGAAAATGTTCCTGGCTCTGAACCTACCTCAGACAAGAGAAAAACTACAATAAAGAATATCACTTGCCACAAGCAAAAAAATCAAAACCCAAAACAAAAACAAAACAAAGCAACAGAAGCTTAATAACATCTTGTGGCAGAAAAACTTGTTCAATGAAGAGTGGACCCAGACAGCCTTGGTACAGAGTTGAATTGAGATGTGGAGAAAAATAATATTGATGAGGTCCTGGGTTACTATGTGGGGTTGGCAGAGAAAGCCTGAAGCACTGATAAATTACTTCCTGAGGCAAGTAGGAAAGGGTACTGATAGGGATCAGTTCAACCTTATAGTCCCAAACTCAGGAGGTCTAGCTAACCCCACCTTGCTGGTGTCCAGCCAGAAATCCAAGTAATGTGAAATCCCTGAGGTTAAATTTCCTCTATAAATCTGTCCATGACCCACCCCATTTTTGTTGAATCCCTTTTGGGGTTGGAGCCTGGTCCAGCACTCTACCTCTCTGTGTCTTTCCCCTCAGCCCTTCCCCATGCATGTCACATATTATCTTTCTTCTCATCCCCCCTATCCTTTATGGTGTCTTTCTCCTTACCTCATGCTCTCACCATGCTTCATGGTATTTTTCTCCTTCTTATAGCTAGCTAACTCTTTTTAAAAGCTTTTTTATTTTCAAAATAGATAGTTTTCAACATTTACCCTTGCAAAACCTCAGGTTTCAACTTTTTTTTTTCTTCCTCCCTTCCCTCATCCCATCCCCTAAATGGCAAGTAATCCAATATATGTCAAATATGTGCAATTCTTCTATATATATTTTCACAATTATCATGCTGCACAAGAAAAATCAGATCAAAAAGGAAAAAAAATAGAAAGAAAATAAAATACAAGCAAACAACAACAAAAAAGTGAAAATACTATGTTGTGATCCACACTCACCCCACCGACCTCCAAACTCTTTCATATTTACCACTTCTGATATCTGTTGTATCTCTTCATTTTGTCTTTAACTTCTTCTCCTAAGTAAACCTACCTTTTGCCAAGGAGAATGGCCACTGTGAATTCTTCACATGACCAAACCCCAACATATCCCAAATCACATCAGTTTGAAGGAGGCTCCTTTTGACTCTGGGACATAGGTTGTGGGTCACTAAAGCATACTGTAGACCAGAATTTCAAATGAGCCAGAGTTTAAAATGTTAGAGACCACAGGTGAACATCTGGAGTAATATATGCAACAAGGAAATTGCTTGCAGCAGGAGTAGCATGAGTGAATCACTATGAGTGAGATAATGGACTCAAGGTTAAATTGGAGGAATATTTATTGGGACTTTTCACACAAGTCTCCTTATCCTGGAAGTTTACAGTATCTTGTGCTTTTCATACTGAAAATGATGCCCCTCCCAAATAAAACAAAAGATATATATATAAAGAAAATGATTCCCACAATATAATTGATAAAGGATAAATAACAACAACACTGGAAAGATACTGTGTCTCTGTACTTTTTGCCATTGATTAGTTCTTTCCAGAATATTGCTATTAAGGAAAATGCCAAGATTGCCCAGGTTTTCATTCCTCTCCAGTCTCCACAAAATTCTACCCTTTTACTTTTATATATTGTAATACACTATTAGAATACAAGCTTTTTGAGGGCAGAAGCTGTCTTTCTTCTGCATGTATTTATATTCCTAGTGGTTATCATAGTATCTGGCACTTATAGTAAATGCTTTATAAATGCTTGTTGGTTTGACCTCAAGTTATATCATGCCATTTTATCTTTGCTTAGAATTCATTGTATCCCTAGGTAGAGTCAGTAGGGGCTTATGAACCATAGTTCTAGGAGAAGGCCCAAGGAATATTCAGATCCTAGTACTCTGGGAAACCCTTGTGAATGTGAGTTAGAAAAATTAACCCAGAAGGGGCATGTTGTTGTTGCTGTTCAGTTGTTTTCAGTTGTTTTCATATCTGATTCTTCATGATCCCATTTGGGGTTTTCTTGGCAAAGATGTTGGAGTGATTTTCCTTCTCCCAGCCATTTTATAGATGGGGAAACTGAGACAAACAGGTTTAAATGATGTGTTCAAAGTCACACAGCTAGAAAATATCTAAGGTCAGATTTGGACTCCAAAAAATGAGTTTTCCTCACTCCAGGTCTGTGCTCTATCCATTGTAAGAGGAGCATGACATAAGTTTATGCTAGAGAGAGCAGAAAAAACTTCAAGTAGGAAGTAGCACTAAAATTGTGCTTTTCAGGAAACTAGAAATTATAAGAGATAGAAGGGCAGAGGTAAGGAAGGAATAAATCCTAGCATAGGAGACAGCTGATGAAAAGGGAGTTAGATGGTAGATGGAACAAGAAGGGCAGATTGACAAAACACAGATTGCATCAAGAACAGTTATCTTTAAGAAGAATGGAAAGGTAAATTGGGGATAGTTTGTGAATTGCACATGGTAACCATGAGGTAAGTGGTTTTTAAGACCTAAATCCCTTCTGAAATAGGAATTACTACTAAAAAAGAAGTCAGACTTCTTTATTACAATGACCTATCTTAGTTCTATCTTAGATAATGAAACATCCCTTCCTCTTCTCTTGGCATGGAGGTGAGGAGACTAGCAGATGGGATCACCAATATTAACTGTTTTTCTGTGTTACAAGAAAAGATTCAGTGCAGGTAGGAATATAGAAATGGATGGAGTAAGAGCTAATATTGGGGAAAATTCATATAAAATCAAAAGTTATTTAATAAAGTTTTTTTTTTAATTCCAAGTGGTGTTATCCCATTGTTTTGGTTCATCCACTTATCTAATACCCAGCTTTTGAATGCCTACTATGTGCAAAGTTCCATGATGTTATGGAGGATTAAAATAGGAATAAAATATGTGTGTCTTCCCTAAATAAACATATCATCCAGCAGGAAGAGTGATTGGTAGAATGCCAGGAATACCATGAAGAAGAACTGAGTTCAAATCTGATCTTTCACATTTAGTAGCCGTGTGAAGATCACTTACCCTCTGTTTGTTTCAGTCTCCTCATCAATCAAATGGGTAGAATAATAGCACCTACCTCTGAGATTTGTTGTCAGGATCAAATGAGATAATAATTGTAAAATGCTTAACACAGTACTCGGCAAAATAGAATATAATATTTGGATAAGAAACATGACAACATGCTCTAAGGGAATCATTTCAACCTGCAGAGATAAAGAAAAGCTTTGTAGAAATGGAATTTAAACAAACTATAAAGGATGGGTGGGATTTCAATTATCCTAGACAAGAAAGTAGAGATAGAAGCAGGAAAAAAAATAGGTAACATCCAGGGTTTGATGAGGAGTAAAATTTATCTTCCTACAGTACATGAGAATGAGTAAAGGAGGATAAAGCTGGAAAAGAATATAGAAGGCAGGACTGTAGAAATTAAAAAAAAAACATTTATTAAATAATTACTATATGCCAGTCATTATGCTAAGTTCTGGGTCTACAAATAGCAAAAAGATAGTCACTAACCTTAAAGAGCTTACATACTAATGGGGAAAGTCAACATATAAAAAAGATCTGAAAAGGTTGAAGCACAGAAGAAAAAATTTCTCTCAAAGAGTCATGGAGGTAGAGTCTCAAAAATGAAAGATAGCTAGTCTGGGCCTTACTCTAATTGGAAGTTCTGGGAGAAACTCACTAGTGGGAGAAAGGAGGAGGGCATGGGGCAGACAGAAAAGGTGACTGGTGTGGTGGCCAAGTCCAGACTCATCCATGATGAATCGAAGGCTTTCCTCAGAAGGGACCATGTGATTTGAAAAAATGCCAGAAAAAATAATATAAGTAAAGATCATATCTAATTGACTCATTTGGAATCATTTAAAAGGGAGATGGAACAGAATTATTCAAAGTCTAAATTATAGTATTTGTCTTAGAAAGCATTGTTGTTTTTAACTTCATTGACTGAAATATTGGCAAATAGAGTTTGGTTTTAATTAATTTAATTATATTGATTAAATTATAGAAATATAGAAATAAATTGTAGAAAAACATTTCATCAAGAGATGCCTGGATTTGACATTAGAGTGCCTAGTTTTGCTACGTACTACTTGTACGAATTTGGGCAAATCACTTCATTACTCTGTGTTCCCTCATCTGTAAAATGAAGGAATTGGATTAGTTCACTTTTAGAGACCTTTCCAGGTTTAAGGTATTTACTATATGCCAAACACTATGCTAGGCCCTAACCTGAAAGAACTTACTTTATTGGTGGGAAATGTATTCGGAGATAAGTACAGAAAAATTCACAGTCCAGGAGAGCATTAACAAGTTGGAAGTTGGAGTGGGATGGTGTTGAATCAGGAAAGATTCTTAGAAAGTTTTTCATAAATTTTATAGGGGTGTTATTGATTAAATATGGATGATCAGTTGTCTATTAATATTTTAACAGTGCTCAAGAACCCATGAAAACAATTTTTATATTGAACCTCTCTCTTAAAAATTCATTCATTCATTTATTCATTCAGTAACTATTAAGTACCTACTTCTATTTATTAAGCACCTATTTATTAAGCCAGGCATTATGCTAAATACTAAGGATACAAAAAGAGGCATAAGATAATCCCTTCCCTCAAGGAGAGTATTATATGTTCTTTTGTCAAGGAGTGGCTCATTGAATAGATAGGAAACTTCAGTCTAGCCTTGAGCTTCTTTAGTTTGTCTCTAGTTCAGAATTAATGACATTTTAAATTTATATAAAACTGACAATTAAAAATCAATTAATCTTGAATCTCAATTATATTGAGTTGTTCAAGCATAAATGAATTTAGATAATTAAGTACATTATAACATTATTGTTGTGGTAGTGTGATTTAGTGACTCCCTAGTATGGGAGTCAAGAGAATTGATTTTTAGCTCTGGTTCTGTGTCCATTCCTATGATCTTGGCCAAGTCATTTTATTTTATTTATTGATTTGCTGAGGCAATTGGGGTTAAGTGACTTGCCAGGGTCACATAGCTAGGAAGTATTAAGTGTCTGAATCCAGATTTGAACTCAGGTCTTTCTGACTTCAGGGCTAGTGCTCTATCCACTGTGCCACCTAACTGCCCCTAAGTCATTTCATTTTATTGGCCTTCATTTTCTTTACCTGTGAAAGGAAGGGGAATTGGAATAAATCCTTTGTTCCCTTCTAGCCATTACTTTCCCCTAATTTTAGCATTTTTATGGTAAGACATTCTATGCTTCTAAGACACCTAATAATCCATTTTCTATGTTCACAAATTCTGTATTTTAGGACCTTTCAATTTTTAATATCAGTGATTCTTCATCTGTAATCTACTCCAATAACACATGTCCTACCTAACTCTTGGGACTCTTTAGAGAATTAGCTAAGATAAAGGATGTGAATATGCTTTGTAATGTGGTACTGCATATATTTCAATCAACAGCAATTAAGCACTTACTATGTACCAGACACAAAGTACTAGAGACATAAAAAAGGGCAAAAATAATTCCTGCCCTCAAGGAGCTTCCTTTCTATCGGAGAAGTACCAGTGAAAAATATAAATGCAAGGTAATTTGTAAGAGAATTAGAAAACAGATAGAATTAGAAAAAAAAAGTTATTTCAAGCAAATTAGGAATTTTAAAAGGTAGTAGTGAGGAAGGAGTGAAGGAATGAATTTAATAGCATTTATCAAAAATTTACTACATACTAAGCTCTGGGGATATGAATAGAATACTGAGACTGTCTCTCAAGGAACTCATGTTCTAATAAGGGGAGACTACATATAAAGGTAATTTCAGCTATAAGCCAGATAAAAAGCTCCCTAGTCTTTAGGGTATAGCAAAAGAGTAGCTGATAATTCATCTTCTTTACTGTCATTTTCGCTGATAAAAACATCCAATTGTGATGTTGAAACATTTGACAGGGCAAAGGATTCTGGTGATGAGAACTTTCTGTGCTAGGGCCTTCAGTAGCTATGAGTGCAGAGGAAACAGGGGCTAGAGCACCTGCAGAAATAGTTATCAGGTCTCATTTCCACATGGGCTGTCTGCCTGGATGATGGCTGCATTCCAGATAGTGGGGAAGAAAGCAAACAGAGGATGAGAGACTGGAGATGCAGTGTTGTATAGAAGGAATAGCAATATGGTCATTTTGACTGCAGAGCAAAGTTAATGCTGGGGAATAAATGAGCACAAATATACATGCATGTATATGTCTACATATACATGCATGTGTATTGTATATACATAGTATGTGTATACACATGTATATTATGTTAACATATATTTCAGGATAGGTTAAAAGCTATAGGTATGTGGTGTGTTTATGTGTGTACTGAATTCATATTCTCAGAGCTCAGTGTACAGTAAGTGGTTAAAAAGTTATTTGCTAAGCTCTGGGAATATAAACAGAAAAGTAAGACTTGAGAGGAGCAGGAGGGGTAAGGAGAGGTTTATGTTTTATCACCCTGTGGGATTCCTAGCCTAACATAATTATATGCTCTGTGGTAAATGCTTAGGAATTGTTTATCAAATGATTGAATGAATGAACAAGTAATTATGCATGAAGAAAGCAGTATTCTATTATAGAGAAGAACTAGAAAAATATTATGGAGTGTATAAGGAGCAAATGAGTCCAGGCCCTTCCCATGAGCCCTAACAGGTCTGTTAATGAGAGAGTTTGTGCCAATAGCCCAGAGTCTCATTGTTACCCAGAGAAAGCCCAACTCTATGGGAAATACATAGAAAGAACATCAGATACAGAACCCTGAGAACAAGTTTGAGGTTTGACACAAGGCATAATAGTCAAGGAATGACAGAGGTGGGTATCACATTTAAAAATCAAAGGGCAGGCAGGCAGATCAGGGCTCAATTACATCTGGGCTGATTGTGGTTTAGTAATCTTGAATTGCTCCAATGACTAAACTCTGGTCATGGCTGACTTGACCATAGCTCAGAGTATTTGATAGGGTTGATAGGGTTTGCATATCTCTCCCTTTCTCTTGAATCATGACAAAAGGAAAGTATTTATTACTAGGCAGACTGAGCCCTCAGGCTAGAACCAGTCATCTTTGATTTGCCAGTTAACTGAAGTTGTTGAATTAAATGCAGTTTTGTTTTTATCTATTTGCATGGAAGGTTTCCAGATAAAACAACAATTTTACTGACCTGGGCACTTTGTATCATGTTAATTAGGTTTGAAAACGCATATATTGTTTTCATAAGGCTATTGCATTTTCTGTAATTAAATTAAGTAAAAAATAAGGATGCATGGCAATCATATTTATTATTAATACCAGACTCTAAAGGTTTGCAATAAGTTACATTGAGGGTAAGAGTCTTGAAGACAGACTGAACTTCAAAACAATGCAGCCAGTTCCATATTTTAAGCTTAGCAGGGGAAGCTGCAGAAAGATGTTTTAGAAGAAAAATATAAAGTGCGAAAGGGAATCATTGAAACAAGCAGACTTGTCTTCTTTTAATCTGAGCAGGTTTTAATAACATTTTAATGTTTTTACATGAGAGAGGCATGAAACTAGTCAGATTTATCCGTTTTGTATTTTCCTATCATTAGAATGTAAGCTTCTTGAGGGCAAGGAGTATTTGATTTTTGTCTTTGCATACTCTGTGCTTAGTATGGTGTCTAATAAATGCATATCATACATTTTAAAGCTGGAAGAGGCTTTGGAGACCATCCAGCCCAATATTCTCATTTTAGAGATAAGAAAACTTCCTTATTTCTGTGAGGAGGCCCACCTCTTTTGGTGACCCAGATTCACAACCTGATGTAATCTTTAATTCTCTTCTGCTCCACATATCAATTGACAAATCTTGACATTTCTACTTCCCCAAGATCTCTGGCATGTCACTTTTCTACTCATATTGCCACCCTTCCAGGTCCTGAACTGACCTCTTCCTAAATTATTGCAATAGTTTGCTAATTGGCATCCCTGTATCAAAGCTCTTCCTACTCCAAACCATCATTCACATAGCTACCAAAAAGATTTTCCTCAAGTGCAGGACTAACCTCTTATTCAGTAAATTCCCTCATTGTTAGCCACTGATAATTAGCTAACCCCCTCTGTCTTTTAACTAATTAACATCAATTAGGGCAATTAGATGGGGCAGTGAATAAAGAAAGGCTGGCCCTGGAATGAGGAGGACCTAAGTTGAAATCCATCTTCATTCATGTATTAACTGTGTGACCCTGGGCACATCACTTAACCCTGTTTGCCTCAGTTTCCTCCTCTATAAAATGATTTGCAGAATTAAATGTCAAATTAGTCCAGTATCTTTGCCAATAAAAATCCAAATGGTACCACAAAGGGTCAAACATGACGGAAAACAAATCAATAACTGGTTTTTTTTTTATCCCAAAGGGATATTTGCTTTGAAAATATATCAATACCCCACCTACAACTATTCCTCCTCCCCTTACACTTAACTCAATGGTTCCCTGGTATCTTCAGAACCTGGCTCCATCTTACTTTTCTGACTTTATTGCACATTATTCCTTTCCATGCACACTATGGTTCAGACAAACTGTCTTGGTTTTCCTCATACACATCACTCCATCTTCTAAACCTTTTGCTGACTATCTCTTCTAGTCAGAATACAATTCTTTGTCATCTCCATCTCTCAAAAGCTTTAGTTTCCTTCAAGACTCAGAGGTTTAAACACCATCTTGTTGAAAATATTTCTTTATGCCCTTAGCTGCTCATGTTTTCTCTTTAAAGTATAGTGCATATCTATATGTTTTATAGATATATCTACATTTCATAGATATATCTAGCTATAGATGACACAGTGGATGGAACACTGACCCTGTAGTCCGAAGGACCTGAGTTCAAATCCAGCTTCAGATACTTACTAGCTATGTGTCTCCTTGGCAAGTCACTTAAGTCTGTTT
>JAJPUD010009352.1:11879-76106 GCA_023553655.1 Myrmecobius fasciatus | reverse complement strand
AAAAAAAATGAATAAAAAACCAAAAAGAGCTCTCACCATAGACAACAGACAGGAAGCCCTATAATCCATCTTATTTACCCTAGCTTATGCTTTTCTCTTCCTTATCCTCTTTCTCTCCTCCCTACTATTTTGCTTTTGAAAACCACTTCCCTCAAATAATCCTTCCCCTTTAGAGCCCCACCCATCCCTTTTCCCCCCCTTTCCCTCCTGTTTCCTTATAAGTAAGTCTATTATTCCCTCTGAGCCAAATCTGATGAGGTGGAGATTAACCCAATTCTCATTCCCCTCCCTTTTCTCCCCTCAATCATTATAGGTTTTCTTTGCCGCTACATGTGATGTAATTTCCCTTATTTTACCTCCTTTTCCTCTTCTTCCAGTGTTATCCCTTTTCTACCTCTAATTTCTTTTTCAGTTTATCATAATAATCATAAAATCACAATAAACATATCATAATAATCATAAAATCACAGTAATCATATCATAATCATAATGTAATAATAGATTCATAAAATCAACCCTCATTCTATAAGTATCTATAACATAAATATAGTTCTCAAGAGTTTTTTTTTCTTGTTACCTTTTTATGTTTCTCTTGTGTTCTGTGTTTGTAGATCAAATTTTTCGTTCAGTTCTGGTCTTTTCAGTAGAAATAGGTGAAATTCTCCTATATCTTTGAATGACCATCTTCTACCCTGGAAGATAATGCTCATTCTAGCTGGGTAACTTATTCTTGGCTGTAATCCAAGTTCCTTTGCCCTTCGGAATATCTGATTCCAGGCCCTTCGATCCATCAAAGTAGAAGCTGCTATGTCCTGTGTGATCCTAATTGTAGCTCCCCGATATTTAAATTGTTTCTTTCTGGCTTCTTGTAATATCTTTTCCTTGGTATGATAGTTCTGGAATTTAGCCACGATATTTCTGGGGGACTTAATTTTTGGGTTTCTTTCAGGAGGTGATCGATGGATTGTTTCAAGGAGTATTTTGCCTTCTGGGTCTAAAATATCAGGGCAGTTTTCTTTTATGATTTCCTGGAAGATAGTGTCTAGGTTCTTTTTGTCATCATGGCTTTCAGGAAGCCCTATAATCCTTAGGTTATCTCTCCTAGATCTATTTTCCAGGTCAGTTGTTTTTCCTAGGAGATATTTCATGTTTTCCTCTATCTTTTCATTTTTTTGTTTTTGTTCGACTGATTCTTGAAGTCTTGATGAGTCATTCATTTCCAATTGTTGGATTCTAATTTTTAATGTCTTATTTTCTTCAGTTACTGTTTTTAGTTCCTTTTGCAATTGACCAATTACATTTTTTTGTTCATTGCATTCTTTTTCCATTTTTTCTATTTTATTTTGCAGTGATCTCATTTCGTTTCCCCATGTTTCTTCTAACTCTCTTTTAAGATTTTTTATGCAATCTTCAAAGAAAGCCTTGTGACATGGAGACCAATTTATGTGTTTCTTTGGGGCTTTTTCTGGAGTTGCCTTACCTTTAGGGGCCTCTGGATTTGAGGTCTGTTCTTCCCTCTCTCCATAAAAGTTGTCTATGGTGAGAGCTCTTTTTGGTTTTTTTATTCATTTTTTTAAAGGTGTGAGGTCTGTTTAGGGCAAAGGTGGGACAACTGCTTTAATTTGCCCTGGGGCAGTTCTGCTGATTGAATGTCAGGTGCTGGGCAGTTCTGCTTTAGTTCACCCTGGGGCAGTTCTGCTGATTGAATTATTTCAGGTACTGGGCAGCTCAGCTGATTAAATTATTTCTGGTGCTGATCAGTCCTGTTGTTTGATTGATTGCTTTAAGGTGCTGTGTAATGGCAGCTAGGTCCGATGCTCATCAGGGGTTCAGTGGTTCACAATCTATCCCCCTCAAAAGGCAGACCCTCCAAACCACCTGCCCACAATCAGGACAGATTGGTCCAAGAGGCCCACAGAAGACTCCCAGGTGTGTGAAAAGCACAACGCTCCCACTCCTGTTCCGACTCCTGTTCCAGCTCCCTGCTCTAGCTCCCTGCCCCAGTCTCCCTGCGCTGCAGTCTGAGTTCAGCAGACCACCCCCCTGCCCAATTAAAACAGACCTGTTTTGAGGTTCTTCCAGAGTATCTTCTTCTAGAATCGTGTTGTTCTCCAGATATTGTGGATTTTTTTGCTTCAAAATCAGTCTAGAGGCTTCATATGTTGTTGGTTTGAGGGGAGGTTAGAGGAGGTTACAGAGACTCCTGTCTGATCCCCGCCACCATGGCTCCACCCCCGGAAGGAAGTGAGATCACTATGATAAGGTTTCTATTAATCCAGATTGGACATTAATCCAGGAAAAGTGACCCTCTGAGAGACCATGGTTCTGCATTCTGGCTCTCTTTTCTGGTCTGTCCAAGGTATAGGAACTCCTGGAAATTTTCCCTGTAAGGAAAAGGACAGATTACTCTTCCCTCCAACCCAGCAGGATGGCTTAGCTGGAATGTCGATCCCTGGCTGCAGTCCCTCCTTTGTGCATCTTTTTGAGTGGAGGCTATACAAATATGGTAGTCATTTGTGTGCTGATGAGCTGATAGGACCATCAAAAAGGAGGCTATAAACCCTAAGAGAAAGAAAAGGAGAAAGTCCCAAAACAATCCTTGCGAGTCACACAGCTGGGGGATGGATCGTGAATGGAGCAGACAGACATGAGAAGCAGGACTTTCAGTGACAACTAGATGGTCACTTGTCAAAAATACTACATGGCTTGGGTAGGAATTGGACTATGTTACATTTCAAATCCTTTTCAGCACTGAGATTCTTTTATTCTCTAAAGAATGATTATTAAATAACTTCTGCAAATTGGGGAATCTTAAAATATGTGCACAGGAAATAAGAACAAAACATGGAGAGATCTTATTGGTATAATTATATCACAGGAGAAAATGGGAACATAAAGGAGAAAGGACCTAAGAATATTGCTGAGAGCCCAATGTACATTTGAGCTCAGGGTTGTTAAATTTATTTCTTAGAGAAGAGTCCAAAGGAAAAGTGGACCCTAAGGAGCTAAGTGAAAATGCAAGAACTTACATTTTTAAAGGCCAAGAAAATACATTTTGGGATGTGGCCTTTTCCTGTTCCTAAATTCTCTTCTGTTCTCTGATCTATAGAGCATTGAGGAGCTTCCACTTCTGGAGGCACAGAGGCCTTCTGAAATGGAGCCCACCTAAACTCCCTTTGTAGCAAGCTCCAAGTTTAGAGCTCCCAGGAATTTTCTCCTCAAAAATAAGCCCAATATTTCTGGCTGTGAAGAAAGGTCCTTTCCTTTTGTTGAGCTCCCCAATGAAGGGGATAAAAATTGGCAGCTATCTTCAAACATGTCCTCGTGTGCAGAAAAGAAAGCCATGATCAAGTCCTGTTTTTTGTGCAGCTGTATTTGGAGCAAGAGGATCTTCTGGGTCCTCTTGTTTCTCAATATCAGGGTTTGATCTCAGGGTGATCCTGAGATCCTTTCTAGTCCCTTTCCCTTGCTGGACTTGTCAGATCTCATCCTAGAGAAGGACTTTTGTTGTAGACAAACCACAGTGTCCTATCTCAAGATCCTACAAAACTTTTCTTATCTTGATTAGACTTGACTCATTAGAAATACTTAGCCAAGGGTACATTTGATTTAGAGGCATAAGATCATAGTTTAAGAATTGGAAGGACCAGTGCTCTTATCTTACAGATAAAGAAATGGAAGTCTGGGCAGATGAAGGTACAACCCAAGGTTATTTGAGGAACAATGTTTAAATTGGTTGAGGTGTTTTCTTTAAAAAGATACAGAACTCATTTATGACTATTTTTTCCTCTTCATCAGGATTTCCTCCTCCTGTTTCTCTTAAGAGTTTTCCTCTTGAGAACATTCCATACAAAGGAAGCAATGGACATTATGAGAAGCATTGAGTTTGGAGTCAGAGGACTTGAATCCCAATGCTGGCTTTGATGTTTGATCATTGTATGACCTTGGACAAGTCACTTCTCTTATTCAGGCCTCATGTTCCTTATTGTAAAATGTAAGAGTTTAGGCTAGATGCCTCTCAAGTTTCTTTAAGTTCCAACTCTATAATCCTGATGGAGAGAAGGAGGAAGAGACAGAGAGATGGGGAGAGATGAGGCAGAAAGAAAAATAAAGACTGAAAATAATCGTTCAGGCAAGACCCGAGACATAGAGAAGGAGGAAGGGAGAAAGCAAGGGAGAAGGAGACAGAGTGGGGGTGGGAGAGACACACCGAGGGAGACAGACAGAGAAAGGAAAGAAAGGAGAGATGGAAGGAGGGAGACTGGGAGAGAGACTGAGGACAAAGACACAGAGAGATGCACACAGACAGACAGACACACACACACACACACACAGAGAGGCAGAGATGGTGTGGGGGAGGTTTCTAGCAGATAACTGGATTCCTAAAGGCCCTAATCATTTTGTACTCTGATTAGGGGCCAATTGTGTGCTGTTTCTCCCAACTCTTTCTCTTTTATTTTTCTTTCTAGGATGGCATATTTTTATTATATTCCTTTAGTTTCCCCTTCCAATGATCTGTCCTGGAATGCTTCCCCACTCTCTTTCTTGGGTTTTTTCACATGAGTATATTTTAAAATATGTACTGGTATTCTTGCCAGGCTCCCTATCTCCCATTTCCCCTCATGACCCCACCCCACCCCAACCCCATTTATCCCCCATGATCATTTCCAACAAGCTACACTGTCCCCAGCCATGTTGAAGCAGTGGGTTCTGTCCCACTAAGTCTCAGGTATAACTGTGAGGTCAAATTTGCCTGTCTGAATGAAGTAGAATTTACTTGCTTTTTACCAGGACATTTTGCATATGTTCCTCTGCTGCATCTATGCTTTCTGCTTGGAAATATACCGTTGGGAGCAGGGGAGGTATAAAGGGAAGCCAGGATGGTGGTGGCGGCTGTGGTTGATTAAGTCAATCAATCAGATCGATTTCCCCCATTTAAGGCAGCTGGGGAGGTTGTTTTGTCAGGTGAGAACACATCTGGATTGAATCAATTAATCAGAAGTGGGAATCGGGTTGACTGATACTTGTACTTCTTTCAGGTGAAGCATTTCCACTGAGTGCAACAGGATTTCTATTCAGATTGGTTGATTGATTTGTTTACACCCTGTGGGCCTAATAGAAATTCAGGAAGCTAGTGGGGACGCAGGGATTCAAGTGCACCGTGGGGTATCTCCTTCTGAGAAAAGAATCCCTTTGGGAAAGAGTGTCTCAGGTTCAGTCTGGACTCTTCCCCGCCAGCTCCAGCCCCAGCCCCAGCACCCCCTTAACCAGAGGAAGTCCTTGTGGTCTGAGAATTAGCATTATTCATTGTTATCTTACACTAGCAAGTCTGGAACAGCAGCAATGTTTGAATGGCTCGGTGAAAAGAGCCTAGATAAGTCAGCAAAGGCAGAGCCAATGTTGCACAAGAAATCTAAGAGAAAAGCTACTTAAGGAGAAAGCCTCCGAAATTTTAGCAGAAGTATCTCCAGCTTTCCTATTCCTGGCAAACACGAGCAGCTCGCCATCACTGCCTTTATCAGTGTTTTAAAAAATCAATAAAAGATGTGGTCGTTTGGGCATAAACCGTTACTGATGATGCAGCATGCTGGTTCTCGGGGAAATGCTTACAAACCAGTCTTTTGAGGAATTTGTGTTAGGATTTTGCCCAGTTCCAAATTCCCTGGCTTAGGGATTAAAAACCAGATACTTTTCCCCGCCAGCTAAAGGGGCAACATTTTAAAATCCCTCCGATTCTACCATATTTTTCGAAGATGATTGCCATTGATTCAGTAATCACATCCACTGCTTCTTTCAGTGACTCGGGCTGTGGTAGCTCTTTCAGAATACCCAAACTCATTGTGGGTACCTAAGTGCTCTCTCTCCATCTTTTTCATATCTTAGATTTACTTTCTTTAAATAAAAAAAAAACAATTCACTTCTCTGACAGTTTGATATCTACTGTTTTTCTCAGCAAATTTAAAAATCAGTAGACTACAATGAAAAGTTCACCAGCTTTCCAGTTGGAGCAACTGTATTTATGTCCCCAGCTCTGTCAGGGCCTCTGGCAAGCCACTGTAAACTCTTTTGGCTTCTACCTCTGAAGTCTGTAAAATGACATTAAGAATACCTACATGATCTGCCTTGAAGGATTGTTTGTGAGGGTTAAATACAATTGTGAAATCCCTATGGGCTGCTTGAGGGAAGTTATCTTTTACTTATCCTTTATTTCCCCCATGAACAGATATGGTGCCTTGTATATAGTAGGTGCTTGATAAAGAGTTGGTAAAGAAACTGTTCAGTAAAAGAGCTTTGTAAGTTGTAAAGCAGCGGACGAGTGTATGTAATTGTTGCTTGGTCCACTAGGCCTCCTTTAAAAGGCAGCCAGCAGCACGATCATTTCTTGCCCCTGATTTTCTTGTGCTTAGGATTTTCCAGGGACTGCTCTTTTGGATCCTGCTGTTATTGCTTTGCCATTTTTACTGCTGCATTTCTTATAAATGGGCTCTCATTATGTGGCCATTGATTTGAAGATGGATCCATTTAGGAGAATGAAGTAAATGGAATTTTTTTATTTTCCAAAAAGTGATTTTATTCTGTAATGCCATGTAAGGGATTTTTTTTAGCTCAGGAAATTGGGAATAATAAAAGGTTTAAGCCACTCGATATACTTCCTTAATGTACCGTAAGGAGTCAGAGGAGGGGCCTAGGAACAATTCTTGTGGCTGATAGGAGCCTGTGAGAAGGAGATTCTGACTCCCCCCCCCCTCTTCCTGGAGCACAGAAAAGTCACTTACTCTGGATCATCCCCTGGTTTCATTTGTTTACCAGACTCATGCCAGTGCAGGTGATCCACACTCTTTCCAATCTCACCAGACTTGATATTTTCTGTGAAAACTTAGAAATCTAGTATCTGAGGTCTTGGGCTGGAAGGGATTTTAAGAATCATTCAGTCCACATGCTCATTTTTAAATTTTATCAAATGAGGAAATGGATATTCATGGAGGATTTTTTCATAATACAGATTCAGCAGTAACATTACTCCTTAGCCCCTTCAGTGATCTTCCATGATTCCTCTTGTTCTGAGATCAAGGACCTGGCATTTAAAACCCTGCCAATCTAACCCTCACCTACCTCTGAAATTTTATGTCATGTTAGAAATTCCTCCCCACTCTCTGATGTGTCTGGTTTATTCCATGACTCTCCTGCACACATTCTCCATTCCAGCCAGCCTAGTCATCTCCCATGGAGAATGGTCCGTCTTCTGGCTGGATATCACGGCACAAGATGGCAGCCTGCCATGGAGCCATTCTTTTCTCCTCACCTCCTTTATAGCACTGATTAGGGGCTTCCTCCCACACAGACTTGGGATTGGTTTCCACTCCCCCCTTCCTTGCTAGAAATGGTTTTATATTTCCTTGTCTACATATCGTATTTCCCCCTTAGAATGGGAGCTCTTTGAATGCAGGGCTTGCTTCATTTTTGTCTATATTTTTGTATCTCCTATCTGCCACAGCACCTTGCATGTAGTAGGTGCTTAATAGGTGTGCTTTGAATTGAACTGAATTAAATGACTAATCCAAGATTACCCAGATAGTAACTTGTGGATGGATGGATGGATAACATAATTTCTGTATGTCAGGCACAGTGCTAAGAGCTGTAAATATAAATTTAAGCAGAAAGAAAGACAACCCCTCAACCTCTAGGAACTTACATTCTAATAGAGAAACATAACATAAAAGGAAGCTGAGAAAAATCAGGTTTGCTCTCGCCCTGTGTGCTCTGGCTTTCTCACATTAATAGAAGGAACCATGGATTGGTATGAGTTTAAAGTGAGCATGAATTTTCACAAATGAGGGTTCCCAGCTCACCAATTGGAGGAAGAGGCACTTGAGGGGGAGGCATTGCAAGTGTGAGAGTCCCTGAAGCTGAAGAGGAGAAGCCATTGGAGTGCTCATAGACTGGGAACTCATCTCCAAATCCAGAATGTCTCCAGTGCACATGCTTCATGGGACCATCAGTTACATGTACCTGGAAGACTGCAATCCACAGCTAACTGTACCTGAGCCATTCATTACACTGGTTCCTTCTATCAGTTTTAGGCTAGAACTGTTAACCAATATTAGGGATGAGCAGCTCATAAATATACCCCAGGAAGGGACTTTAGAAGTTATCTAGTCTGGTTCTCTCATTTTGTAGATGAGAAACAAAGTCCTCAAAGTTAAATGATTCCCATGGCCACACAGGTAATAGGTGGTAGAGACAGGATTTAAATATGGGTGCTTTGAATGAAAATCCAGTATTCTTTTGGACCAGAATAAACCCAGGCTTGTGGCTTGGGATACCTGGATTCTAGCCATGGGCTTTTCATCATCTCACTTGACCAGACAAGTTACTTCCTCACTTTGGACACAAATTTCCTCCTCCATAAAACATGGGCATTGAATTATTTGATATCCATATGCTTTGCCCTAAAAGATTGTCTTTTCTAAAGAGAATCCATGATAGAGGACTCTTTTATAGATTGTCTAGTTCAGAGACTCTCATACTTTTTGATCTCATGATCCTGTATACTCTTAAAACATGACTGAAAATCCTTTATGCCCTAAAGAATCATTGAGTAGACAAAACTTTTGTTTAGGTGGCTTATATTAATGAATACTTATCATATTGGACCTCAAAATTGATAAATTAGAATTATTAATTCATTTCAAAAAATATCTGACCATTACATGTTAAAATAATGAAATATATTTAATGACTATTATATGAAATTTTTTAATGAAATATAAATACATCTTCAAAGACTGAGAAGGCCATTGCTTTAGTTTTTCCCCAAATCTTTGTAATGTCTTGCTTAGTAGAAGACAATTGTATTCTAATTATCTGCTTCTGTGTTAAATCTGTTGTAGCATGTTGTTCTACTTGTAGTATATGAAGAAAATTTGTCATCCAATCATTGACTTGGAAAGAGAGAGGTATTATAAGAGCAAAATAAGTTTAGCATTATTATAATTGGTTTCCATATCAGGTACCCCATGAAAGGACATCAGGAACAACTATTGTTCTAGACAAATAAAGCATTGGAACTGAAATTCAAACTGAGGTACTTTAGCTCCCAGTTCAGTGACTTGTTCACCACATTGTGGTGATATGATTTGCACCATACCCTATGCCATTGAATAATAACAGGAGTAGATTTGAACGTGACCACCTTGTTCACCTATTCTTTTTTTCCCTCCTGAGGCATTTGGGGTTAAGTGACTTGCCCAGGGTCACACAGCTAGGAAGTGTTAAGTGTCTGAGGCCAGATTTGAACTCAGATCCTCCTGACTTCAGGGCTGGTGCTCTATCCACTGTGCCACCTAGCTGCCCCCATTCACCTATTCTTTAACACAGAACCAAATCTGAACTTATGGATAAAAAGTCACAAGTAGACCACAAGCTTTTCTTTTTTATTTTCCTTTTAAAGTTATTATTTTAATGATATTTCATTTTTTTCCAAATATGTGCAAAGGTAGTTTTCTCAATATTCACCTTTGCAAAACCTTATGTTCCATATTTTTATCCCCCTTCTTCCTGCTCCCCAGGACTGCAAATAATTCAATATAGGCTATATGTTTGCAATTCTTCTAAACATATTTTCATATTTGTAATGCTGAGTAAGAAAAAATCAGATCAAAAGGGGAAAATAAGCAGAAAAAACAAGCAAACTACAACAATAACGAAGGTGAAAATGCTTTGCTTTGATCCACATTCAGTCTCTCTGGATGTGGATGGCGCTTGTCATCACAAAGTGTATTGGAATTGCCTTGAAACGAGCCAAGTCCACGACAGTTGGTCATCGCATCATCTTGTTATGGTGTACAATAATTTCTTGGTTCTGCTCACTTCACTTGGCATGAGTCTCTCCAGGTTTTTGTGCAATCATCCTGCTCGTCATTTCTTGTAGAACGATGATATTCCATTATATTCATATACCCTATACTTCTTCAGCCATTCCCCAAACGAATATACCACAAACTGTTCAAGGGGTCTTGTGACAAGATTTGTAAACATCAATAGGGAGAAGATGGAGGCAGACATGAATCAGGACCCTCAACCAGGCAGTAACGTAGTCTAGATGGCCAAGACAATTTCCATCTGTTGTTCTTCTTCTGTTGGAACGTTTGCCCAGACTAAATCTAATACTGACTTCTTCATGAAGCCATTTTGATCTCTATCTATACACTGTCTTTCCCTGCTCAAAATAATTTCTGTTTTCTGAAAATTCTCCTAACACTCTCTCCTCATTCTCTTTTGTTGGGCTACCTTCTCCCCATTAGACTGAAAACTGCCTGAAAATAAGGACAGCATTGTAACTGCCCTTGTAAATCCAGAGCTTGATATTCAGTAGAACTTTAATATTGATTGATTAGGTAGATGGGCTATCAACACTGAAGGCTGGTTCTGAGAGTGGGGCAAGAAAACCATAGTGGTAGGTGAGCTCTGATAAGGAGAGTCCCAAATCTCAGAGTTGGCATTTCCTACAGCACCAAAGAGAGTGCTGGGACCAGAAGAAGGCATTTAAGAAGCACTTGCTAAATCATAGCCATAGATAATTAGTCAGTGAAGTTAACAATTATTGTAACAACTTATTATCAGCTCCAACTGAGATTCCATTCTCCCAGAAAATACTTCCTTTACTTATTTAGAATAAGGAAAGCACATGCAAAAAAGGCCCGGAAGTGCTAACAGATGCTGGTCTCAACACTGATAATTTCTAAGTGATAGCCAAATTGTTCATGGATGCTCAGATCACAGGAAGAGCAGCGGGCTCTGTGATCCTAAGAGCAAAGCATTTAAACCTTAGTAATCATCTAGTCTAACTTCCTCTTTTTGTCTTGAGGGTCCAAGAGGCTGGCTAACTTTTCCCAGGGATATCTTTGTAAAGGGAAGTAGAGTCAAAGTTTAGAAATAGAAGCAGTGTTGTTCATTATAAACTCTCAGATTGTTTTTTGGCTGTAACTAAGAAAACTTTAAGTCAGGGAAGAGCCTGAATTTAGCACTTGGTTCACCATATCTGTCATCAACTGTTTTAGAGCTGGAAACAGCCATCAAGCTTGCAAGTCCAAAGCTTGAATTGTCCAACTTCTAGATGGGAATTGGGCTTCAGAAACAAAGAAGCACCAGTAATAACAGAAACAAACAATATGAAATTCAGGCCTCGGATGGTTTCTTCGAGGCTATTAGGGAAGGACAGACAAATATCTCCCTTTTCCAGAATATAAACAACTCAGTATTCAGGAGTCACCCTAAGGACTCTCAATCTTGGATTTGTGACTGAATTGCTGCATTACAGCTGACAACTCAGTCCCCACTCTTTGGACTCAGTTTCCTCATCTGTAAAGAAATTGGATTGGATGTACTTTCAAGAGTCCATTTCTAATATTCTGATTCTAAGGGACATGCATCATTTCATATGAGTTCAGATCCAGAGAAAGTATTGGAGACCCTCCCCCAGCATGTGCTATATAGCCTCTATTTCTAATATATATATGGTATTGACTTCCAAGCTGTGATAGGGTCAGAATACAGTACTTTGCATATGACGGGTACAGAACAGAACTTGATGGCATTATGTTGACCTGAAATGTCATCTCTAGTAGAAGCTAAGTGCTGCAATGCCTAGAGTGAAAAATTTCCCATCAGAAGATGTGGGTTCAATTCCAGCCTAGACACTTATTAGTCAACAAGCACTATGGTAACTACAGTGGAACTCAGAATTCAAGTTAATTGGCATTTTTTGGCATCTATCCTGTGCCAGGCACCATATTAAGGGATTCAAAGAAAGGCCATGGAGCTCAAAATCTAATGGGAACAATGAGTAATATTACTTTTACTCTCCAATAATTGTCCCTAGACACTTTTTTTTGTAATTGAAGTTCACATGGCAAGTGTCTAGTATCTAAGCACAGATTTGAACTTGCATCCACCTTCTTCCAGGGCCAGTGCCCTATCTACTGTGCCATTAGCTTCTCCCTTAACAAAATTTGAAGGAGGGAGAGTTTGTCATTAGCATCCCCCATGCCTCCATCTGCTGGCAGGTATCTGCTTTTTTATTTCTCCTCTATCACTCTCTTCTCATCTACTCTTCCCTTCCCTTTCTCTTCTTAATGTTTAATTTACATCTCAACCCCTCCTTGAGCAGGCACAGTTGACTATCCATTTCTCAAGCTCTGAGATTATTTCTGATCATCCACTCAAATCAGACACTAGTTTTGGACAATCTCCCGGAGACAAATGAGGTAGTATCCTACAGTCACTACAGCCTTGGATTTAGAGATCCGAGAACCTTGGCCATGCTTTGCTCCTCTCTTGGAAAGTCTCATACCCATTCTTTCTCTAATGCCAATAGAGCTCTGAGGAGAATCAAATGTGTCATGTGATAAAAGATTTTGGAAAATAGAATTTATTATATAAATATAAGGTATCTTATAGTGGGGTTCATATGTTGCTCTGTGACTATTAATTGGAAATTATCAAAACTATTTGGTCCTAGACAAGATAAATAGAAAACGGAATCAGTAAAATAGCACATTTAATAATGAGAAAGAAAAACTGAATTTAGTAAGCTAGCATTTTTACAATCCAAAGATTCTACAAACCAAGAATCCCAAACTACCGGAGAAAGTTTTCATTATCCAACAAAATATTGTTGTGAAAACTCCAAACTGGTAAAAGAAAATGAAAGAGGCCCATCTCACACTACATAAAACACTAACTTTGCAATGAATCAATAACTTAAATATAACTTTTATAACACAATAAAAACCTGAAGGACAGAGGATTGGTATATTTTTTCACAGTAATAGAGTGGAGATAAACTCTTGTGACTTAGACAAAGTTATGGCCAATTTTAGATCAAACAACTAGACATGGAAGAGTCTTTGATATCATTTAGTTTCTAATTCCATCATTTTATAAATATGGCAACTGAGGCAGTTAAGTCACCCAGATAATAAGTGACAGAGCCAGGAGTCATACTTAAGGCTTGGGAGTGCAAGCCCACAGCCCTTTCTACTTTATCTTTCTTAAAATAAAGATTGACAGCTGGGTGGCCCAGTGGATAGAGCAATAGAGCACCGGAACTTGGAGTAAAGAAGACCTGATTTCAAATTCAGTCTTAGATCTTTACTAGGTATGTGATGTTGGGCAAGATACTTCATCTGTCAGTCTCCTTTTTTCATGTAAAATGGAGATAATGGCATACAATTCTCAGGGTTCTTGTGAAGAAGCTTGCAAATTTTAAGGGGTTATAATATGTGTTAGAGCAGCCAATATTACTATTGATAACAATAACAACAACAAACTTTTTAAAAGCAGGAGGAGGGAAAGCCTTTAAGAAGGGAAAAAACATATTTTAAAAAAATGATTCTTCAAACACTGCATAAAGATCCATTGCCCAAATTTATAAAGAATTGTCACAAATGTATATTGTGAACATAGTAATTAAAAGTTTTAAAATTTTTCTTTGTAATATTTAAAATGGTAAAATTAATTAAAAACAAAATACAGTGCTGGTATAGTTATTAATATAACTGAATTGGTCAAATACTTCCTGAAAACAATCTGAAGTAATGTTGTCAAGGTTAGAAAAAAGCACTCTCTGATTCTCTACTATTTACTAGTCTACTGGTGACCACTACTGGGGCAAAATTCCAAAAAGGTTACTGAGGGGGTGTATGTATACATATATACATGTAAATGTGTGTATATAAACACATACATACATATATGTATGTGTGTGTGTGCTTATTTGTGTATGTGTGTATACTTGACAGATTGCTCATTTGATCCTTATAGCATCCAGGGGAGAGAAATACATAAGCTCAGAGGCATTAATTGACTTTCCCAGGGTCACACAGACTGAAATGTTTGAGGAACATCTGAATTCAGCTTTTACTGATTTCAAGTCTAATATGCTATCCACTGAACCATTTGGGGGAAATGAGTGGATTTGAGGGCAGCAAATGTCATATCAGCAAAAGATTCTGCAACAGAAGGAAACCTTGGAGTTGCTTGAGTGGGGGAGTCACATTATCAGATTTGTGCTTAAAGTACTTTCCCAGCCCCACGTAGGAAGGGCTGGAGTGGAAAGAGATGAGGCAAGGAGCCCATTTGGAATATAATCTGGGCCACAGGAGATAAGAGCTTAGACCTGGATGGAAGCCTTTCGGATGCAGAGGAAGTTTGGATGGAAGAGACATGGAGGTAGCAAAACAGAGAAGTGGCAGCTGGTGGAGGAGAAGGGAAGGATCAAAGAGAATGCTGGAATTAGGAGTCTGGTGTCCTGATGGGTGATGGGATCTTTGACAGAGATACAGAAGTTTGGAAGAGGAGAGAGGTTTTTTTTTGGGGGGGAGATAATGACAAGCTGAATTTCAGATGTCTCTTCAATTTATTATTTGATTTGTTTTATATTCACCCCTCAGTATATAAAGGCCTTGGTGGCAGGGACTAGCACAATGCCTCACCCATAGTAGGTGCTTAAGAAGTCTTGGCTAAATTGGATTATCAGCATCTGAGTACTAAGCAGTTTACAAACTGACTATAACTAGACCTTAATAGCACAACATATTCAAGTTATATATGGTAAAAAAAATTAAAGGTTACAGAAAGATCATAGCAGTTATGGTCATGTAGACATTATTGTGTGAAATTTGCCACATAGATCTTTGGAGAATAAGCTTAATTACCAGAACATACAGCAGTGGAAGCTGAAAGATAAATGTTAAATCATTTACTGTCTTGGGTTTATTTTTTGCCTCATGTCTCTTTCTTTTCTTTCCTTTTTTAGATTCTTATTTATATATTTTAATACTAAGTTTCTAAGGAATGTAAAATATCAATATACATGGATACATCAATATCTCTGTGTTTATCCATGACACTTACCTATTGCCCTCTCTGCTCCTCTGCCTCCCCCCAATCTCCCATAGTGGACAGAAGTTTTATGAACTGGATAATCTTGACTTAAATTCTGTTTTGCTGCCTCCTATGGGATTTTTGCCAATGACTTACCTTTCCCAAAATTTCCCTCTTTCCCTCCTACTCCCCCAGTAAAATGAGACACCTGGTTTAGCCAGGCCCTTTCTAGTTCCAAAGCCTATGGTTATTACAGTATTCCACTCTAGATCCTTAAATACAGAATTTTCAAAGAGAGATGCTGACTGGGGGAGGGGAGAGGGAACAGTCCCATTTTTCTCTTCAGAGAAGAGGTCAGTGCTTCAGTCACATGGACTCAGATCAGGAAGGATGGATGTAATTGTGGCTCTGCAAGGCCATCAAATATGTTTTTATTTGTTGCTTTCTTTCTTCTTCCAAGCTTTCCTATTGCTTCAGATTAGTCTGAACATCCACGGCATATGGGTCAAAGCAAGGAAACACATTAGGCTGGGGAAAGCTGAAGCCAACAAAGTTGTTGACCCTTTATCTTAAAATGTTAGAAACACAATGTTCAAACTGTTGTGCCCCAAACAACTCATCTTCATTTTCTGGGCCATTCTCATGACAGTGAATGAAAGGGTTGACCATGGAAAATGTTATTTGTTCTCTAGAGAGATGTATCCATATACATCTCTACGTTTCAAAAAAGACAGGGGTTTAAGAGAAGCAGATTTTTCAAGAGTACAGCAGAGCAAGACAAAGGGCGTTGCTTCCAGGAGTGTAAAATATACATACTTTTAAATGATAAAAAAGACTAAATGTCTCATTCAGTGGTAGATTTAACATAATCAGAGAATTTTAGGATTAAAGGGGATTTTGAAACATTACCTGGCCATATCTCCCGTTGGAAGTAGTTATTTCATCTACACAATTCTAGTCACCAATCATTTATTTTGAGTTTGCTACTTTGGCCATAATATAATTACCAACTGATACCTCATAAGCTGTTTGGAATAGGGCTTTGTTCTAGTGTTCCTCTACCACTTAGCTCCAATTGGAAAAACAGCTCTTGAAAGATTGGACAGCAATGAGTCATACCAGGGGATTCAAGAGTCAGCTTTCTGATGTTCAGAAGGGCAGATTTTTTAATTCTCAATTGAATTGGCTCTTGAAAGTGAAGTCATGGGGGAGGGGAGGGAAGGGAGAGTTTTATGGTGTTCACGTTTGGCTTGGAACTTGGAATACCCAAGAAACAATGTTGTCTCCAAATCTCAGGGAGTGATAACGAATGGACTTTGGCAAAGGAATTAAACGCCTACTCTTTGCCTGCTATCGTGATGGCTTTAGGGAACACAACAACATCGGTGAAACTCCTCTCGCAGTTTACATTCAATTGGGGAAGACAATATTTCCTCACAAGAAGTAGATAAAAATCAGTGTGAAGTTCATTATTTTTAGGGGAAGGCACTAATATTCATTGTCAGGAAAGGCCTTATGGAGGAGGTGATGTTTAAGCAGAGGCTTGGATAATAGGGGATCTATCTAGAGCAGTACTACTGAGAAAGACTTGAAGACATTAGCCATCAAAACCTTCTCTTCTTCTTTTCAGAACACTCCTGAGGGGAACAGCACCCAATCATCCTCGTTCTGAGAAAGCAGAGTAGCTGCTGATAGCACCGTTCTTCTGGTGGCCTGAGAAGAGTGGTGAACCAGCTTGTCTTTCTCTGCTAGCTTGGGAGTTATAAAGCCTTCATAATCATTTGTCGAGGTAAGTGGCAAGGACCCCCTGATAATTGTGCTGTTCTCAGTCATTCTCAGATATCCAAGTCTGCTTCCTACATGTCATCCCTTCTGCAACTTCCCAGAAAGAGGACCCATACAAGAACTGCTGGGGACTCAAGACTGGTACCCCTGAAGGCACTGCCCTCATTGCCTTTCTGATTCTGGGATCCTCTGCCTGTGTGGCTGAGGTCACAGGGCACATCATGGCATAAAGGCTGGGAGTAGCTGCCTCCAAGTACAATACTGTTTCTCATTGACCCTGGGCATCCTGGGATGCAGTTTGATATAATAAGGAGGAAAGGGTTTGTAGTTAGAAGAGCTGGGTTTGAATTTCACTCATACTGTTTATGATCTGTGTGTTCTTGGGGAACTAACTTAACTTACATGGCCCTGGCTCCCTCATCTTTCGAAAAAGAGAGTTTGACTACATGGATGAGCTCTAAGGACCTTCTGTTTTGTAGTGAAAGAACTGGATAAATGAAAGTTAACCTTAGGCAAAAACTCTGCCATTCAAGATACTCTACTTATATTTAACTATAAACTAGCCAGTTATTTCTATTTGAATACAGACACTGAATGAAATAAAAAAAAATATCAAGTGTTTTCTGAATGCCCAGAACCGTGCTAAGCATTCTAGATAAAAATAGAAAGAAGGTAGTTTCTTAAGGAACTCACACTAACTGGGAGAGACTACATATACAGGAGGCTTTGGCTCTCAATCAAATAGAAAGCCTTGAGGTCCTCAAAGTTCAGAGACAGGGGATAATAAGGTTTAGGGGTCTTTAGGATGCATCAAAGTCTCTGCTCAGCATGGTGGGAAGCCTGGAGGAAAGTGGTCCCCCACAATTAAGAAGGAGCAATTGGGACTAAGAGTTAATGAGGATTTGGGATTCTTAGAGGAGTGGGAAAAGGGAAAGCAGTGTTGCCCGACATTTGGGAGTGGTCTATGAGCTTTGGACAGAGAATGGAGTGGGTGGTCCCCCGGTGACAGCCGTGGTATCCCAAGGTGGATTCCATGGACATTCAGTCTCTAATTCCTCTCTTCATATGGAGTTGCACCAATTCAGGCATTCTCCAGCCTCTGGATCCTACTCATCCTTCTATTCCATATTGCTACTTCACATGCCTAGTGGTTGGTTTCTAAACTCTGCTTATTCCGCCGATTGTCAGCATCAAGAGGACGTCCTGCCAATTTATTGCCTGGGATGTATGTGTTGGGGGTGATTTACAAATGTGGAAGCTGCTGGTCCTCTTTAAATAGTATCCACAATGGCTCCCTCTTTAATCTTCATTGGCAAGTCCAATCTAGTCCAAGAGAGGAAACTTAATCTTGTATTCACCAATGTTGTGTGTCTTTTGTCTTTAGAGTTACTGATAAAAATGAAATCCGAACTTGATGGAAATCATTTTTGAGGGGCTTGAATGTTTGTATGATGCCAGAAATTGCTCTTAGAGTCCGGTGCTTTCCAGTTTTCATTAACTGGCTCTTTCTCCCTTTCTTTCGAGCAAAATTCTCCCTCTTTAATCAACAGCATTTCATCAGTTGAATGTCTTATTGTCCTTAGTCGGCAAGATGTAGTCACAGTCTGATAAGACGCTGCCCAAAAGGACAAGTATCGACTTTTACCACAAAATCTCTGGCCGAGAAAGCTAGAACAAACTTGTCAGGGAATCGGGGCAAAGCAATTTAATGATTGCGATGGCCTTAGCAATACTTGAAGAGTTTCAATGATGGGAAAATATGGTAATACAGAAAAAAAGCCTTAAACTTGAAATTCATCAAATAAAGCTATTGGACTCGCTCAGGGCCTGTTTTTCTCTCCTGTTTTTGTGCGATGAATTCCCCTGGCAAACCTGGTGAAGTCTTCTCAGAATACTTTTTAAAAAATCTATCAAGTATAATAGAGAAGACTATAAAAGAAACCAACTATATTTAAATAGTTTTAAAACAGTAACTTGATGAAGCCATTGATGCTGCAATTCCAACATGATACAGTCTGAGCCGCAGCTCAGGATCAGGATCAGAAAACCAGCTTACAAATCTTGGGTCTGCAATTTTTCAGCCATTGGGGTCTTGGATCAGTTCATGACTTCTCCGAGTTTTCTTATAAAATGATCGGACTGTATGATATCATCTCCAAGGTCTTTTCTACCTGAGGTCTATGATCCTACGATTTATGTGATGTGGGTTCAAAATGTGGTTCTGACCTTTACTAGCCATGTGATCTTGAGGAAGTAATTTCACTCTTCTGAAATGGTTTCTTCATCAGTGAAACTTGGGAACCACACTTGCACTTCCAGGGATGTTGTTCGTTAAGTGCATAATAAGTCCTAAAGCATTGCCGAAATGTGAGTTGCTGTTATAATCCTAAGGCGGCTCGTTCTGTAATTGGGCAGTTGTAATCATCAAGGCTGCCTATATTCACCCCCAAATCACCTCTGTGTAGTTAAAGGAGGGAGCCATTTTTTTCTTTTTAGACTTTAGATATTTACTTCCAAGTGGCAATGCTACTTTTTCCTGGTACAGATGGGTCATTTTTTGCTTCTCAAAATCCCCCTGAGAGCTGTCTGCAAGAATCTCTCACCTCATGTATTAATAAATAAACCATGCATCTTAGAGATGCCCTCTGGATATGGAGATGCATGTATCACTTACAAATTCAAAACTGAAATATTGCAATAAGAAGCAATCTGAAAAATAAAGAGATTATAATGAAGAGGGATGAATAAACTGAAAGAAATCTACAGTGATATAGAAATATAATACCTAAAAAATATTAACTACCTAAAGATGCTCAGGTTCACCCGAAAAGTATCAATAAATATGCATAAGGGAACATTAGAACATCTGTTCCCACAATCACAGCAAGTGGGAAGCTACTGTTACATCAGTGAAGGAGGCTGGACAGTTTAGCTGTGGGGTCAGTGAGACAGCAGTTGCTGTCAATCCTGTTGAGAGCACCAGGTTCTTTCCCTCTCTAAGACTCTTTGCATTTGACAAATTAAAAAAAGGGACAGAGCAAATCTCTGCACCAGTGTTAAAGGCTGGCCCATATACTATGGTTGTGGGGTTAGTTTTCTGGAAAAGATGGGTGCTCAGAGCTAGACCAAGACTCTTATGGAGGATGCTGTTGTTTTCAGAGAGATCTAGTATTCTTAGGTGACTTTTCCTATGTATTTGTATTTGCCTGTGGTATATTCAACCATGGAGAAATCTTGTGTTTTGGGTCATGCTGAAGACTAAAAACAGAAATCACAGCAGGATTTGCTTGGGGATTCACTTGTCAGACAAATGATTCTTTGACAAAACAATTTTCATTTTTCCTGGTTCAATGAATAGAGGGATTGATTTGGAGTCAGAAGACCAAGGTTCAAACGCAGTAAAACTGCATCTTATCCTTGTATTCTTGGGTTATTCACTTAAAATCTTTGGATTTTATGTTCTTATTCCCATGTCAGACATTGGGTCCATTAATAAATGGTGCCCCTAGAAGACAGAGAATTCAAAGTCTTGTTGGTGCATGAATTATCATTAGTATACTTAGTCATGCAATTACAAGGCTAATCTAAGTTATACTCTCATGCTTGTCTATTCCAGCTCATGCTATTCTATTCTATATTTTCCTGTCATATACTATTAATAATTCACAAAATGTGAACTTAAAAACCTTTATATAAATGCAGCAATGATATATGTTATTTTAGTTCACTATATCCAGAAAACAGAACTGTTTTCAGCATTTCCATTATTGGTAAAGGTAGCACCATGATCCCCAAAACTCAGACTTGCAATCTGGTGTTGTCCTGATGCTTCATTCTTACCTCAAACATCTCAAATGTTGTCAGATCTTGTCATTTCTACCTTTGGATCACTTCTTATTTATGCTCCTTCTCTTAATTCACATAAACACCATCCTACCCCAGGTCCTTCTCCCCACTCACCTGGACCATTGTCAATTTAATTGATATTCTTGTCTGGAGTCTCTTTCCACTTTTATCTGTTCTTTACTACTTGACTATCAAAGTGATTTTACTAAAGCAGAGCTCTGACTATGCCATGCTACTCAGTAAAGTCGAAGGAGTCCCACTACCTCCAGAATCGTTTTCTGGTCTTTCAAACCTGGCTCTTTCCCATTTTTCTTATCTTATGCTTTATTCCCCTTTACATATCTTATCCATTTGTTAGTTTTTATTTTCAGTTGTTTCACTCATGTCCAAGTCTTCATGACCCCATTTGGGATTTTATTAGCAGACACACTGGAATGGCTTGTCATTTTTTCTCCTCTCATTTTACAGATGGGGATACTGAGGCAAAGAGGTTTAAGTGACTTGTCCAGAGTCATATAACTAATTAGTGGCTTGAACTCATCTTCCTAACTCCAGGACTGGTGCTCTGTCCACTATGCCAGTACTTGTCCATAATCACTTTGCACTAGTCTATTTAATCTTCCTCATATACACTTCTTTGTCTTTTGATTACATGTGCAATCTGCCCCTCACCTGGGATGATCTCCCCTTTCGCCTTTGATTTTTGTTTCTTTGGCTTCCTTAAGATTCAGCTTCAAACTTGTTTTCTGCCAAAGACCATTCTAACCCATTAGAACATGAGCTGTGTGCAAATAGGGGTTAAGCTTCCTATGTACTTAACATTTTGCATGGTAAGAACTTAATATCAGGATCAAATGGGAAAATATTCATAAAAAGTACTTTGCTTGGTGCTTGGTGCATTGCAGGTATTCTACAATTGCTTTTTAAATAAATGACCATTGATCCACTGGTGAATATTCATACCATAGTATATTGTAAATATGTTAGCTATGATTTCTACTTTTTGCTTCTTAGCTATGCTTTGTACATTGATGTTTATTAATCAACTACAATTCTTCCTACACTGTAGATATCCTCATTTGTAGCTATATTGGTGGAACTGAATAATCACTTTATTCCATGTCCTCTTCCTTTCTAGTTTAAATTCAGATTATATTTACTGGCAAATACAGTTTTACCAGACTGTTTGTTGTACTTCATCCTTGACCAGAAACCTGTTACTCCATATTTTAAGTTGTGCTTAAAAATCTAAATCCCCTCCTAGATATAATTTTCTTCACTGTATATACATATATCAAATATTATTTTCCTCTTAAAACAGATTTTCTTCTTGCTTTCAAGGCACAGTACTAATGAAAATGCCATGTCAGCCAGTTAAGTCTTCATTTTCTTGCTCCAGATCCTATCAATTTTAACAAAAGTTTCATCTATCATTGTGCCCATTGTCACCACAAATGGGGAGTGATCATCCATTTTGAGAAATGTTGGGAGGTTCTCTTTTATGTCTTGGATTCATGCCCAGAAAAGACATCAGTCTCTTCTGTTGATGTAACAAGTTGACCAATCCCTGACTTTGTATCTTTCTGCAGGTAGCAGTCAACCACTATAACTTCTCTTCTTCTTCTGACCCTCACTGACCTCTCATCAGACAGTCACTGTTGATTTATATCATTATTTCTTGGAAGATTAAAAAGCTATTTCCTTCTTCCTTCTTCACCTCAGGGAATAGCTTCAAATTTGCTTTTGCTTTCCCAGCTCCTAAGTTTAGTCATGTTTCTTTCCTTCATCTTGCATGACATTTTCTCCCCTTCAATCTTCAGATTCAGCTTAGGATACAATTCTGCTACTATGTTCTTATTCCTATTTGTTTTCCATCTCAATCAATTTTTGAATTTTTTATAATAAATGCTTCATTTTCTCAATGAACTTGTAATATGTCCCATCGCCGTCTATTTTTAGAGAAAGACTAGTTTGCATTTTGAGCATAAAGAGCAGTCACTTGACTGCAGCAGATACTAATATGGTCGAAAGTGCTGATAATTGTATTCTGTTCTATGCAGTAACACTCTAAATTTATATACTATATATATATAACATATATATATACACACATACATAATATATATGTATATATATATATATACATACACACACACATACTGTGTATATCTACAATACTGTGATTTTTTTTTACAATACACCATCCTATCCTGGCAAGTAATGGGAATTGGTAACTTCCAAATGCAGTATGGCAAGGTAGAAAGAATGCTTGACCTATATTCAGGGAACTGGATCTGAATCCAATCTTTGCTTCTGCCCATGTGATCTGGGACAAGTCAATTGACCTCTTAGGGCTTTGGTCTCTCACTTATAAAGGAGTCAGGCTGGTTGATCTCCTAGGGACCTTTCAGCTTTCAACTCTATGATTCTATGAATTCCCCCAGCAGCAAAATGTCAAGAATTAGTGATTTTAGCAGTGTGGAGACTCCCTCCACCAATGCAGTTCTCAACCCATCTATAAACTCAACTGATACATCCTAGTGAGTTGCCTGAGGGTCAGGAGTCCATAAAAATCCCAAAAGGAACACTTAAAAAGTTCATAAACTTCTGCTACTGGGTAGAGAACTCTAATGTGAAATCTCAGCATGATGTCAAAAAAGAACTTTGATTCTTAAGGAGAGACATGTCTTTGTGCTGGCTTAGATCAGAAGAATTCTAAAAGTCAATATGTTTTGTTCTAATGGGATTAAATGGTATGAAAACCTAATTTTCTAAAAGAAACCAGGAATCTGACTTCTGTTCCATCCTGTATTAGTTAAGATGACCTTGAGGGAAACAGGATGCTTTTCTTTTGTCTCTTTCCAAACCAAAAAGCAAGAGCCTTTAGTGGAAACAGAAATACAATTGTTTCTAGTCCTTGCTCTGTCAGTTAAGTAGCTAGGTTATATTGTATTCCACATTTCACTTTAAGTTTCTTTCTTTGCACAATGAAGGTCTAACTCCCCTACCTTATATTGCAGGAATACTGGGAGGATGAGATGAAATCACTTATATATAAATAAGTATAATGCATTAAATACACATGAGGCAATATTGGTCAGGGAAGTGGTGTAGTGGATGGAACACTGGCCTTGGAGCCGGGAAGACTGGAATTCAAAAATGGCCCCAGACGCCAGCTGAGGCAATAGAAAGTATCACAAGGACACAATACAAAGTATCTTCCTACATTGTAACTACTCTCAATGTAGCTAGATTGGGGAAGTGAATAAGCAGTTTAAACTTGAAAGGAAGATGGGAGGAAATAAAGTCAGACTCTATTTACTGGCAAATTAACCTTAACCTTGTCTGCCTCCTCATCTGTACAGTGAGCTGGAGAAGCAAATGACTCACCCTCATGCATCTTTTCCACAAAACCCCAAATGGGGTCATGACGATTTGGACCCAACAAGCGACATGTCTTCTCAGGAGAAGCTGGTTGGCAGGGAGAAGCAGCAGGGTCCACAGTGCCACCCAGCCCATCTCTGCCAGCTAGATGGAAGGGTAGGGACAGGGACAATGGCTGGACCACTGATGTAATTGGGGTAGGACCTTTCAGTGGAAGAAACTCCCTCTAGCCAGGCAGGCTGGCGCCACGTTGGCCAATAATAGTCTGAGAGAATTGCCCGGGGATGCCGAGACTTTCAGTGACGTGCTGAGGGTGACACATCCAGTATATGTCATGGCTGGGTCTTGAGTCCAGGCCTTCCTGACCTTGCGTGCTGCCTTTCTGTGGCCAAAAGTAATAGGAAAGTGAAAGGGTGGAGGTTTCTGAGAAGCAATTTTGGGCAAACGTACTAATTCTTTCCAATTCTGGCATTTCAGTAAACATTTACTGAGCTTTTACTATCTGCCAGCCATTGTACTGACTTCTGGGGATACAGATGAGAAGAAGAAAAATAAAAAAGGTTTTGTTTTGTTTTTCCTCAAGAAGGTTTTGATTTAATTGGGGAAGACAATGCTCCAAAAGAAGCTGAGCAATGGGGAGGGCAGCAGGGAGTGCCCAGCGGGGGGAAGCTACTGATAGAAAATGGAGAGGCACCTGCAAAGTTCTGAACCTTTGGGAAGAGCTTATTGCTCTACCCCCCAGCCCTCCAATCAAAGTGAAAAGTTACTAAAGGAACTCAGGTATTGAGTATCAAAAGCTAAATCTATCAACAAACTTTTATTAAGCACTTTCTGTATGTATTCTGTAGGATGATGAACTTTCAGATCATCAGCTTATCTTAGGGGAGTTATGATGTTCCATAGAGTCAAAACCAAACAGTTCACTTGATGGAAAATACAGTTACCTGCAAGGTCCTGAGGCTAGAGTCAGTCTGTCTGTCTCTTGTGATGACTGAAACATTCAAGAAACATTTTCTGGGTAATTCATAATTTTATTAATAATGCTGACATGTTATTAGTAAAAGGGTCAGTGACACGTTTGGATGCCAACGACCTCTCATGGAATCCACTTAACACTTATATGCCCTTGGAAGGCTCTGTGTTCTGAGGATGGAAATCAACCCTGCTTTCCAATCATGGAAAAAATTGTAATGAGAGGTGGCCTTATTCCAATGAGGGTCTTGAGGGACGTGACAATGAGAACCCAAATGTGAGTCAAAAATCAATTTCTGTATCACCTATTTGACAAATAGGGGAATCCGTTCTTTCCCAAATCTGTGTGAGAGAACACAATGAGCGGGAATCCACCCAATCACCTAAACTTAGGCTTTCATTGCTGTCTTTGATTCGATCTTAGTCTGGGTAATTCTTTGCCCAAGGTTCCCCATGCTGGCTGGTTTCTGGATGAAGAAGTCGGAAAGGGGAAAAACCATGGTCCTAACTCAATAACTGCTTATGAGACACAAGAGAAAATAATCATTTCTTTCACTCTGCTGGTTTTGGAGCTGGGAAGCCCTCACTGTCATCATCAAGGTAACTATTAAGAGCCCACTGACCCACAGATCTCCCTGACGGCACGTTCTTTGAGGTCACCATTATTTGCTAGAACTGCTCAAGTTTTGATCAGCTTCTGATCAAATAATATAGGCCTTCTGTGTCTTAGGCAGGGGGCTGTTCCCCCTGGTAAGAGTCTTGTTTCCCCCAGTGGCTCTGGGAGCTTGTGGTTAGTGACCATTTTACCGAGCTGTGGGCTACCTACCTTGCTCCATCTCTCTCATGCCTTTCTCTAGAGCGGCTGCTGATCTTCCTAGCTTCTGACTTATTTTTGTCATCTCTTTTCCATTCCGGTCTACGCTGTTTCAGCTTATCTTTGCTTCTCACTCATTAGAGCCTTGCTTTGATTTTTAATACCTGCATATACCACTCCCGATCTCTCAGCTGATTCCAGAGCTGCACTTCTGCTTTGACCATCAGTTTCTTGGACCTTTCTTTGACTCATTTGCCCATATGATAATTCTCTCTCATACACTCTCCATCGTATCTTTACTCTTCCTCTCAGCTCAGCTCCACTGCCACCTTTAGCCCTCTTCCTACCAGACTTCCCTTAAGCTTGCAGAGTTTATTCAGATTGGCTTTTGTTAGCCCCTTTCCAAAGCCCAAGTCTCCACCTCCCCTCATGTCAGTGTTGGGATGGGCCAGGTACTCTATAAATGTGGATCATTATCAGTTCTGTCAGAAAGACCCACAGCCAGCTGTGGGCCCAGGTTTGCAGCCGAATAAGCTGGCTTTCAGACAAAGAGCAGGCCTTTCAATTTCCCAGAACACCTACAGTCAGAGTGATGCAAATGTGGATTTGGGCTGGGCCACCTACCACCAGAGCTAGGATTTCCAGATGCAAAGAAAAGCCCAAGCACATCAAAACAGATGCTGTTCATGAAATGCAAAGCATCCCAGTGAACCTGACGTGTCACATTAACTGAACTTCATCTGGCAGGCTGCACCTGATGTGCTGACTCAATTTTGTATTATTTTTTTAAGCCACAGTGGTTGGAGATTTTGCTGGCTTACATTTTTCCAGGGCAGAGTGCTCCTCGATGGGCTCTCTAAAATAGTGAGGTCGGCTTTCAGGGGTCAGCCCACACCCTAAACTCTCGGCACTATGGAAATGCTTTGATGCTAGAGCAAAAAAATCAGAACATTCTTTTAATGATTATTATTAATCCATTGCTCAACCAACCTTTATGGAAGGACTGTGATATACAAGGTCCCAAGACAACACAGTATGATGGGAATAAAACTGTATTTGGAGTCAGTGACTCTGGTTTCAAATCCTGGCTCAGACAGTTTTTTGAGAGGGGAGGGTCCTCTGGATCCATCTAATAAAACATCCAAATATACGGTCACCCAGACTTTCCTTAAAGATCATCCCTTGGGAAGCATTCTGTTCTGTTCTTGGACAGCTCTGTGAGAGCATTTGAGAGCAAGGCACGTAACCTGTAGTTTCAGTTTATTTACACATAAAGTGAAGGAATTGGACTAGGTGATCTCTTAGGAAAGAGTTATAGTCTTGGGAGAGAGGGGAAAGGGAACAAAGCTATAAAGGCTGACCCCGAGGAACCACCATCCTAGGAGGCAAGAAAAGATACAGATACTCAAAAGGATTCCCAAGAAAGCCATACTTGGTGCAGCCAATAACTACTAGGGGAGGTCAAAGGGGAGAGAAGTCTGTGAAAGCTGGGGAAGTCATGGCAGACTTCATGGAGAAGGCAAGTCTTCATCTTGAAGGAAAGTTTGACGAGAATTCAAATATACCCCAGAGGCTACCTAGTCCAATCTGTGTCTCAATCAATAAACTTATACCTAGTACCTATTGTGTGTCAATTATGGGGCTAAATGCTGGGAAGACCAAAAGAGACCAAAAAAATCCCTTTCTTTGGGGAGCTTACAATCTCTAGAAATAGATAAAAAGTGATCAGACTGACTCTTGTAGGATGGAAATCTAATATATACTGAAGATGCTCATTTCACTTTTGTAGGATCATGTATTTGGAGCTGGAACAGGTTAGATTCTAAGCTAAGATTATATTTTCTCAAGCATGATAAACACATAGAGGAAGGGCCAGAGATTTTTTTTGGGGGGTGACATCTCTGAAAACAAAACGAAACAAAATCCTATGTTTCACTGTCTCTAAAGTTGCTTTGCGAGATTTTGTATATTTATATAAACACAAGTGTGCACATACGCATGTACACCTGATGAGTATCCAGAAAAAGAGTCTATAATCTGAGTAACTGATCTCCTTGTCAAGGAGAACTAGGCTATCCTATCAAGAAGTGCCGAAACTGGGAGAATCACATCTTGTACATCCTTTGTGTTCCCTGAAGTGTCTAAGACAAACCTTGACACAAATAGTTAAAACTGTTGTGCTAGTCTGGGGGTGGGGATAACATATTTATTGATGAATAATGGGTTGGGGGATTATTGCTTTTGTTTATATGGATGTAAAGTTATAGACTTTCTGAGAAATGGAAGGATCATTATGAGCATTGTTGGCTTCCAGCCCTTTCATCTTACAGGCGCAAGAATTAAGACATGGAGAAATGGAAGGATTTGTTCAAAGTCACACAGGAAGTTTAGTTGCAGAGCAAGACTGAAAATTTAGTCACCTTTTCTTTTATTCTTTTATCTTTTGTGTAATCTACCTTCAAAAGAAGGTAAGGCAACCTAGAACATTAGAAAGTACACGCGCTTTCAGAAAATCAGGGTTGAATTCTGACTTTGTTACTTCAATTTTTGTGTGACCTTTCAAGAAGTCTCTTCCCTTCTCTTGACTTCAGTTTCCTCATCTGTAAATTAGGGGACTGAACTAACTATTTTTTAATGTTCCTTCTAACTTGAGATACTACTCATATAGATTTACCCTGGCTCTTCATATTTCTTTCTTCAGTATCTGAAAACTTCTTTCTGGAAAATCAGAATATCAGTTTCTTTGCCATTCAGAAATGTGTAAGAATATCTCCCTCATGGGATATATTTTCTCTTCTTTGGGAATAAGGCAAATAAAAATGAATGCACAGCTTACCATGTTCTACTGAATATAGTAGCCATGGATATAGAAGAAGATATATACTGAAGGAGATTTATAAAGACAAGGAAAAAAAGCTGTGTGTGTGAGAGAGAGAGAGAGAGAGAGAGAGAGAGAGAGAGAGAGAGAGAGAGAGAGAGAGAGAGAGAGAGAGAGAGAGAGAGAAATGAGTTTAAGGGGTGAGGGGATGAAATGACTCTTGGAAAGCAATCTCAGGAACTAAGCTAAACTGTAATAATGATAATGATAATAGATGACATTTAGGATAGTGTTTTATATTTACACACTTCCCTAATGCAAACCCACTGAAGTAGGAATTACAGGAATTATTCTCCCATTTAATGGATGAGGACACCAATGCCCTTTAGAAAGCTCACAACTTGTCCATGGTCATGGTAGATAATTTGAAGGAGTGCTGGCATAAAAACCCCAATTCCAGTCGTTATGAAGGAACTGAGACATCATGGGAAAAACACGAGAGGGCACTTGGGAGATATGGAATCCAATCTTTGCTGAATGGTATCCTCCGGGCCTCAGTAAAATGAAGGGGCCGACTTATTTAAGAACACTTCCAGATATGGCGTTCTTTGTAGCCAAACTCCTTGGTCCCTAACATCTTGTGCTCGGCGTTGCACTTGTACCCTTGACTCTAGCTGGATATTTACATCATTATGAGAGATGGTAGAAGAGGAAAAGAATTCCTGCGTCTCTTCCTTTTTACCTCCTCCCCAAACCTTCATGCCCTTTAGACCAAGGCTAAATTATTCTTCTGGTTCTTTCCTCCTCCCCCATCATTTAATATCATCTGGTGATGGCTTGCAAAAACAAAAGTTGACTATAAATAGATTGAGACAAGACCCCAAATGCTTAATTTGAAGCAATGCTTCTAGTTAATTTAGGAGGAAACAGAGTTCTTATTCTGAAAGTATCATCTAGTTGTGAATCTCTCTAAATAATGATGATAGTTGTTAAGTGTTCTGGCAGCATCCATCAAAGGGGGCAAGGGACAACATAGGGGGAGAATCTCTAAATGTTTGGCTAAAAAATTACTATGTTGGGAAATTCATGTCTATGAGGAGAAAATAAGGGTCATTTAAAAATCTCATCATTAATAGGGAGCCCAAAAGGTAGCAGGGAATTTTCTGTGGAGAAAAATGGTAAAAGACTGAGACAAGCTGAACTAATCTTGCTTTAACATGTTTATTCCTCATTTCCAGACAAAAAGACGCAAATTGTTGACTGCTTAGCCCAAAGAGAAGAGCTAAGAGCATCTTCCTCCTTCCCTTATAACCCCCAGAAATTAGAATTTTGCCATAAAGTGAACTGGGCTACCCTGAATCAGGTGGTAGCAGATCCTTACTCAATGGAAATCTTTAATCTAAGATTATAGGATCACGTCAGACATTATAGAGGAGACAATATTGGGGTTAAAACATATGGCCCATGTGGTCTCTTTTGATTTTGAGGTACTAGGATATGTTTCCCCCCTTCCTTTTTCATGACTTGGTCTTCTATCTCATTCAGGGGCCTCTCATGGACCCTCTTCCACTACTGATGGGACACAGAAGCTTTGTTGAGCCTTCTGTTTTTCCAGCTTGGACCAGTTCCGTCCTCTTTAGGCATCCTGGATCCTTCTAATTTCTAGTGAAATGCTCTTTCCACCCCCGCTCCTTTGTCATAAAGAAGTTTCTGCCATAATTAAGCAATGGGGAGTTTCCGCAGGATCATGGAAGATCAATAAAGAAGGTCCCAGATTTTTCAGGTGAAATCCTGGTAGAAAGATTACCCACCTGCCCCATCCATAGGAGCTAGTTAGCTCTTGACCTACCAAGAGATGGATGAATAAACAAGGCACTTTTTTGAGGTTTTCTTCCCCTGTTGATTGATAACCTATTGTTTTAGAACATTGACACCAGGCGTTCCTTTCTTCTAAGGAGTCATCTCTAAGTCACAGAATCAGAGAAAGTTAAAGGTGATCTTCAAAGTTGCCTGGTTGCACACATCTCCTTTTATTGAGGGAGAAACTGAGGTTGGAGGAACTCATGGGACTTCCCAAATATACCTAGTGAGTGGCAGAAATAGATATGATAAGAAATTAAGTGGATGAGTTCCCCTTTCATTGTTCTCTATCCTACACCTCCCAGTCCCATTCCAATTAACTATACTCTTGACCTCTTTAGGAAATATTATAAATGTAATTCTTTTTTCTTCTTCAGAAGTGTTAAATACACCATGATTTTCTTATATAACCTTCCATTTAGGCTCTCCATCACCAATTTAATAATTTAAAACCAGCCAGGATAATAATATTCCACATAATTGCGAAACTCTCTTTCAGAATAGAAAGAAAGGAAGAGGTATTGCTATTCCTTTTAAAACATATTTAATGGATTCTCAATATTATTCCCCCGGGCTCAGAGGGACTCTTGAAATTCTCCAGTCTTTATGATAAAAAGGTAGATACCTGAACAATATTTTGTATTCCACCCCAAAGTTCAGCCACAAGCGAAGGGATCTTGACCAGGAGCATATTTAGGAGCTTTCTTTGGTGGAAAGAGCGGGGGGCTTGGGATCAGGAGAACTCTTTTCAAATCTTGGCACTAGCATTTACCCCTTAGGTGATCACTTAATCTCTCTGACCCTCAATCTTCTGATTTGTCAATTGGAAATAAAGACTATTGAACCCTCCACCATACAAGGGTGTTGTGAGGACTACATTAGATCTTCTAGGTAAATTTCCTTCTAACTATTGGGGAGCTAGATGGAGTAGTGCATACAGTACTGGGCTTGGAGATAGGAAGATCTGAATTCAAATGTGGCCTCAGATACTTCCTAGCTGTGTGACCCTGGGCAAGTCACTTCACCCTGTGTGCCTCAGCTCTCTCATCTATAAAATGAGCTGGAGAAGGAAGCACCAAAGCACTGCACTATCTCTGCCAAAGAAACACCAAATGGGATGACTAAGAGTCAGACGTAACTGAGCAGCAACCACAGGAAATGAAGTACTAAGAAAATGAAAAGTAGAATTAGTGTTTTGTATAGAGATGGGCATAGTAAGGAAAAACTGGTTTCTTGTGGCTCTGGGTCAGCCCGTACCCTTGCTATATCAAGCATGTGTGGATGGGAAGAAATGAAGGAAAGGATGAATGAATGAATGCTCCCTCCATTAAAATCTTATTCATTGCCTCCTTTTGGTCAGGGCTGATCCTAGGTTTCTAAAGGCTCGATTAGCAGATCTCAAATCTGTAATAGGTTCTATGAAGGCAGCTGAGCTTTAGTTGTGAGGCTGGTGGCCCAGAGACACTTGTCACCACAGTGTTGGCCACTGGGCTCCAGCCACAGCAGTTCCTGAAGGCTCTTTGCTGTGGCGCAGAGGAGCCGCAATCAGTATCAACGTAGGGAATGCTGCCTCAAGTATTTCTTGTTGCTTTGTTGATTAGTTGTGTCCAGCTCTCCATGACCCCATTTGGGGTTTTCTTAGCAAAGATACTGGAGTGCTTTGCCATTTCCTTCTCCATTTTACAGATGAATAAACTGAGGCAAACTGGATTAAGATACTTGCCAAGGATCTCACATGCACTGTGTCTATGTCTAGATTTGCACTTGGTTCCTCCTGACTCCAGGTCCTGCACTACCTACATTTTCACAGTTGGGTTCTAAATAGGTCATCAATCCCGAGGCAATTTGGGCAGGGTTGTGTCTGTGTTGGGCTCTGGGCGGGCTTTCCCTTCCATCTCTCCCTCCCACCATCCCTTACTTTTGGCTGCACAAAGACGCGTCTTTGGTCATGGACCAAACTACAGCAATGCTTCCTTTAGCCTAGCTTCCAGAAGTCAGGTTTATGATGATGAGTGCAGCTTGGAGGAAGAAGAAATTTCCTCTAGAAGGAGAATCACAGGCTACAGAATTGCCCTAACTCTACAGCGGCCACGTTTTCCTCCCCCCAGATTAGGATTTGCAGTGTGACAAAAGAGCTTCGGTTGGTTGCAATGAGAGACGATGTTTGAACTCAATCCTGTCCTGGAAAGTGGGCAATACTAGGGTGGCTCAGTGGATAAGTTAGGGAAAAGCTCAAATCCCGTGTCAGGTACTGGGAGGCTACAGGACTCCGAGCAGATCACTTCAAGGTGACCTACCTCAGTTTCCTCATTTGCTGAATGAATAGGCTGTATTCAGTGACCTTGGAGGTTCTTTGTAGCTCTAAGGCAAGGAGTCTCCTCATTGTGGAGGTCTCTTTTCTGCAAATCTCCGAGCATCTTCCGTTACCCTTAGGATATAGTTGCTGTTTGACAAAAGGCTTTGGCTGCCATTTTTTAAAACCTGGCAGAAGGCTAATGTCCGTTCGTTGTGTGTGGGGGATTTCATGTATGTCTCCTTGCTTTTGGGGGCTATTGCTTGTTCTTGCTCACAGAAAGGGGCCACTTAATCTCGATGTTGGGTTTTGTTTACAAGCTTTTCTAAAGAACTCATAGAAGCCCCTCCCGCCCCCCCAGGCATCCAGACTGAAGGGCACTCTTGGCCCATCTCCCTAGGCCCCAGCCCTGCTTTTATTTTGAGGCCCAATGGCTAAGTTCCTTTTGCCAGAGGAGCCTCAGATCTGACAGATGCTCCTGCACACACATGGCCCACATTGTCATTTCAGCCGCTGAAAGCAAACAGTGGCACAAGTAGGAGTGCTCCCTCTTCTGCGGGGTGCCTTTTGCTTAGCAAGGGGACGGCTTCTGCTTGGCAGCCCCTCTGAGGCCTGGGACTCGAGACTGCCGTGGCCTTCTGTCAGTGGGCATTGGGGGGTGCTATTTCAGTTTCCACAAGGGACTTTTTTAGACAGTTGAAGCATAGTCCCATTTAAAGCCTAAAACAACTTAATTTTAACTGAGCGGGACAGAGCTCCTTCTGAAATGCATGACCCTTTCCCTGCTTCCTGGAATACATAATGCTGAAAGATTTGTGTGTGTGTGTGTGTGTGGGGCAGTCATGGAGGCGGGAGTCCATTGATTATAGCAGATCATGATGCAGCCATAGAGAACAGACTCCAAGCAATCGTAGCTGGCAATATTAATGAAATTAGAGATCTGCTCCCTGTCCCTGTCTCTGCACTGAAGTGATTCAGCTTGAATCCATATGCATTTATCAAGCCAGTTGTTTGCTGAGTGCTGTGCTGGCTCCCAGATGTGATCAAATGTTCCCTAAGAGATGGTCCTTGGGGATGGCTATGGGGCTTCAGGGCCATTGGAGCAGGTCAGGTTGTTTGACTCAGGACTTAGTGGTGGTACCTTCCCCTTCCCATCCAATTCTTCTTCTTCCTTCACTTCCAGACTCCCCTTCTCTGATCTTTTCTACTTCTGAGTTATCTCTGCCAATCTGCTATGACCTTGGGGGGGAAAGATAACTAAAATTTATAGAATTATATATCAAATATGAGCAAATAGTTCCTGAGTAAACTGGGAAGAAAATGGGTAATTTGAGATGCAAACTCGATTCACCGCTGCTTCCATTTTGGAGGGGTGCTTTTTGCTTGACTCTCTTCTGGATAGCTAAGGGTGTCTGTCACCTAACTGAATGACCCCTGGGTGCATTAAGTGTCCCTGGTTTTAGGGGATTTTCCAGGTAATATAATAAAACCTTTGTGAAACCAAACACTTGGACTCAAAATCATCGAGGTCACGTTTTTTTTCTTCTCTGCCATTTTGGGGTGACTTAATTAGTCTCAGTGGAAAATCTGAATTTCTTTTATGACATAATAGATGATTTTCATTAGACCCTCCGCTTGATCAACCTAACAGATTTTCTCTGATTTCTTTTTGTTGCCGCCTTACTCTTCACAACCACCAAACTACATTGGAATCGTTATAGCCATTTCCTATATAAGAAAACTGTTGTCCAGGGAAATGAAGTGGCTTGTTCCGAATCACATAATTATAGTTCCCTGACTCCTCCAGGTTTGTAGGATGTGCACTGTTTTCATAGACAAGGTAAGCTATCCTGACAACCCAGTGTCAATGTAGACATTATTTACTTTGCCGCTTTATGAACTGGGATTGCTTAAGTCGATTTACTATTTCTTTCTCACTCCCTTCCTTCTTGTTCCTAAGAAAATGGATCCCTTGTCTCGGGCCATAAGAGGAAAAAGGAAAATTACAGTAGGGTACGTGCAATTAGTTTGAAAAGTATCCCTTTTTATTTTTGCTCTGGCATTAAGGTAGTGGCCATTCAAGGGGAAAAAAAGCTCCTGTCTGATGTGGAAGAGATTGCCAGTGCCCTTGGAACGACTCCCTGGCCCTGATCCTATCACAAATCTTGGGTTTGAGCCTTTTTTTTCCAGGCATGGAAATCCACTGGAACCAAAGAATGTCTCTTTAAAGCCTAAAAAACACTCCTTTCAAAACTCTACATGAATGAAGCAATTTGGGAGATCTCTTCTGTTGGGTTCTTAGCCATTGGGGCGTTCATCCTATCACCCCTGAAGAGGAGCAGGGTGGCTGGGGGTCTCTCCATGTGTCAGGCTAAGCGTGCCCTATGCCCGCTGATGCCCCATTGGGTGACTACTTGCCTTGCTTAGTTCCCCAGGCAGCACCCTAGCCTTCTTCTCCTGTTTGGACAGCCTTTATTTATCTTCAGAGCTAGTAAGGAAATGTGTCTGGGTGCTTAGAGAGCTTTTCTGGCACCAGGAAGCCTGCCTCTGACACCTGATGGTTGTGTGACCCTGGGCAGAGAGTTGAAGCTCTGTGCTCTTGGTGAGAGAGGAAGGTTCGGGTGAGCTGTAATAGGAGAGAGGATTTACTCATTCTCCATGTTTTCGAGCTCAAAGACATCGTCCTCCACTGCAGTGATTCGGCTTAAATCGTCCTGGATTTGGGAGCACTGCTCCAGTTTTTGAGGCTGTTTTCTCTGTGACTTCTGCCATGAGTGGAATCATTTTGTCACCACATTTGTTGAGGGGCAGAGGAAGAAGCTGTAGGACCTTTGCCTTATCATGGCTAAGGAAGCCTGCTAAGTGAATCTTCATCTTTAGGCTCGGGGCTGGTCCTTCCTGTTCTAGATGATGAGAATGGGACTTGTTCTCTTTTAAGTTTGGAAGGTCAGGAGTTGGGCAATGAGCAGCCGGCCTTTCAGAATCCAAGTTTGCATTCATCACCACAGCACTTGGCTTCGGGAGAGTGATCTCTAAGGTCCTGAAGCCCTGATCAGAGGCAAACCCATTGAGGAAATCAGAAATCCTCCAAGTACTTAGAGAACCCAGATGATGAGATCTTACCCAGCTGGTACAATATGGTGCATCTTGCCAATTGCTTCTTTTTGGGTGTGTTGCTTCCTTCTCCCCCCAACCTGTTTTCTCATCTGAAAAAACTGCATTGGATGAGGTGATCCAGCCTGGGTCAAGAGCCCTTGTAACTTTAAATAATATCCTTCCAAAGTGAAATGGGCAGTCATGGAAAAGAAAGCATGGGGTAGACCGAATAAGTCAGTGAAGGCTTCATGGAACAGTTAGCCCTTGAGGTAGGGCTCGAATGATGGAAAATATATGGATAATGGAGAAGTAGAGCTAAGACCATCCCCCAAATCTTGTATATAATAGGTGCTCCCTAAATGATAAGTGCACACACAAGAATAAATACGGTTTGTGAGTGGAGCAGGAAAGAGACAGGTCTGATTAGAGAGATGCATAGTCATATGGGGGGAAGGGTCTTCTATGAGCTGCTGCATGGAGTCTAGAGCATCATACAGCTAGCATTTACTTTAGATTAACAAAAGCTTTATGTGTTATTTTGGTTTATCCATCACAATGACTCGGTGATGCAGTTTATCATTCTACATACCCATTTTACAGATCTGGTGAAGGACAACATGCAAGAGTGAGGTGAAGCCATCTCTTAGTGAGATGAGAGCCAGTTGTTAAATTTTCCGTGTGAGCTTTAGTACCTCAGAAATTGGCAAATGTTTCATGTAGTTTGATTTATAATTTTGTTGATTTATAGACTTAAGAAAGTGAAAGGGAAAATGTTAATAATGTAGATTAAACTTAAAAATGTGTTGGGAGCATACATATGTATGTATGAATGTACATTATACAGTCAATCTACATCTCCGAAAGCTGGTTGGGTAACATTTACCAAGATATCCGGGACTTAGACAATAAAATCAGGAAACAACTTTGAAATACCATGAGATGAGAAGGTTGATTTAATTTCCCTTTTGCTTCAGCTAGGAATTGGTTTTATAACTCTCTCTTTTACAGAAGGCATAAGTTCCTAAATAGGGCTAGCTTAGGACTTCTTGGGGAGGGAATTGTGAAGGCGTGTCTAGATGAAGGGAATACAGGACAGTAGGTGGGGGGTCTCTATTAACACCCAAAGATCAGACTAGGAAAGGAAGGTCAGAGGGGGCTCACATGGTGACTGTAGCTCCAGGGATGCCCCTCCTACTACCAGCTTATATCATTGGGGAGGGAGAGGAGGAACTAATTTCTATAAAGACATCAGGTTCACAATGTGTACCCAATGAATCAAAATAATGCAGTAGAAGGACAACTGGTCCTGGTTTCCTGCATTGTATCCCAACTCTCTGACCTTGGGCCAATCATATAGCTCCTTCTTTTAGGGCCTCTGATACCATGGGGTCTGACCCCCTCATTTGCAAGCCTGAGACACTAAAGACCCTTCCGGGACTAGGACCAGATGTGCTAGTGGTGCCTCCAGGTGTAATAGTCTGTGTGTCTTATTGGGGCGAGATGAACTTTTGAGTATCATTATTTCTGCTTAAATGAATCTCCAGCAAACATACTTAGATGACGATATTTTTTGGTAAGCTGGGGGCTGGCGATATCAAGAAATCGCTGAATTCTACAGAATATTTCTAAGACATCTGAGCACACCTGCCAAGTGGAAGGAGTCCATGGTGCCGGTGGCCTCTGAGCACCCACATTGTGGGTCCATCACAGGGTCTGCTTTGCCACCTGTCTGGGAATAATGACAACTGTGTTAATGAAGTGAAAAACGAATGCTACTCATTATTTTTTAAGTCATTTGAACTTGAGACTGTATTACCTTTTACAAGCAACAGATTTAATGGGCTAGGGAGAGCTGGAAATATTAATTAATAACCCTTTTGCCAGATTTTCACAATATTAAAATTCAGACATGATAATTTAAATGCATTGTCAAAGTTAAGAGTACAAAATAAAATGCAGAGCCCGTAATGAGGTAAATATATCTTTTGATAATACCTTAATTTCTAGTTATCTCATCATCATTTCCTTAAAAGGAAGCAAAAAAAGAAAATGAATTCTAAGGCGACATTTATATAGTAGTGTGAGACTCTCAAAGTGTTTTGGGTATGTTATCTCTTTTGAGACATATAATTACCTTCTGGAAACTTTTAGGCAGAGCAGGAGTTAGAATCCTAGGATCTCAGAGAGTGGAACCAAGGACTCTCTCTTAGGGGTCCCTTAGATCAAACTCCTCATCTTACATATGGGTAAACTGAGGCACACAGAGGAACCTCTTACGGGACTTGCTCAAAGTCACTCAGGTGTTAAGTGGCAGAGTGAGGATTTGAATCCAGGTCATTTGATTGGAAACCCAGCTCTTTCTACTGTATCATGCTTAAAATCCTTAGTTTACAGATAAAGGCACCGAGCCTGAGGGACCACTGGTAAAAGGCAGCCCTAGGAGTGACTTAGATCTCCCAGAGGCTGCCTGCTTCTGTTTTTGTGGACTTTGGGTTGAGGGGCCCTATCGAACCCTGACATTAATAATAATTCACAGCCAAGTATGCTTTTGCCAGCCTTGGGATCCATGGAGATGGCTTAGATTTCCCAGTCTTAGACCCTCTGTAGTCCGGCGGTCCACAGCCTGGCACCTCAAAACACTCCTGCATTTGGACACATTTCAGGGGGTCCATAAACTTGGATGATTTCAATATGGCGGCTTCCTTGATGACATGTGTCTTATTGTATGTATTTAACAACATGATTCTAAGAGTTGTTGGGCCCCACTCGTCTGCCAAGGGGTCCATGGAGCTGAGAGCCCCAATCTGGTCAGTCCTTCCTGCTTATGAGCAGTGGGGGCAATGGAAATGGTGACGGATTTGGAACCAGAGGATCCGCGGTCAACAGTTTGGCTCTGCTGTGTGCCCTTGATGTGACTTTGGGAAGCAGTTTTACTTCCTCTGAACCTGTTTCTTTATCTGCACATGAACCCAAAGGTTTCTGGGGCCCCTTGAGCTTCCCATTTATGCTCCTGTGGTCACTGCAAGAACGAGAGGCTGACAATAAGGGAACGGGCAGCAGACATTAGGACTGAGAGTCTACCTCGCATCGTCCGACTTCATCTCGGGCTCCGTATTGCCCCAGACACATCTGCTCAGTGAATGGAGTCCCAGCCTCGGGAAGACAAAGACTGAGCAAGTTAGAAATGAGATGAACAAGATGGATGAGTTAAAACTGCCATAAAAGGCCTGGGAGCAGCGCGACAAGATGCCTCCCAAAGGAGATCTGATAGGGGAGCCCTCATCCGCTCCAGGCTGCTTTTCTTATCTCCGGGACGGCTCCGTCATTCTGTTTCCCTTGCTCTGTCTCCCACCCCAGATTCAAGCCACCAGGAACAAAAGCAGCCATTGGGGACAGAGCTTTCCCTGAGGATGAATGACGCAGCCATCATTCACATTAGGGATCAAATGTTCCCCCAGGAGGGCTCTCTGGCCAGCGGCCTTGGAGCAAAAGGAAGTAGAGAACGAAGTCAATTATGTGCAGACTCAAAGGGCACAAAACCATTTTGCCGACAATTGGTAAAACACGGGATGATCTAGTCTGAGAGGAGAGCCTGGTGCCATGTTACAGGAAGCCACCAAGGGGTTCACTTGGCATTCCCAGAGATGGCAGAGGGTCTCCAAACAACCAATTGTCCAGCTTTCCTCCAGCAAGGCTTCCTGGTCAGCCACAGGAATGCTGCTTTAATAAAGCTCTTCATGGCAGCGCAGAATTTTACTCAGAAGACGCTCTTTGGGCTTTATGACAGGTGGGGGAGGTAAGCTACAGGTGTCGGTGACCCCATTGGAATCCAGAGACGCAGGGAAGTGACGTCACTTGCTGGGGTCACACAGCCAGGGGGACAACCCGGACCTGTTACCTGCATATGCAGCCTTCTCCCTACTTGTGGCTACACTGGCCTTTGGAAACTTGTGACCATCAGCCGGGTGACATTCTGGCTTCTCCTGGGACAATTTGGTTAAGCGTGCCCAGGCTAGCTCCCCCAGTTTCTACATTATGGCTACAATATGGGAATCCCATAAGGGCCATTAAATTACATTACTGATGGGAATGATTCAGTTCAGATTCCTCTGTCACGCCATTCATTAGGGAGAGCAGAAAGGGACAAACGTCAAAGGAGACCAAACAAAAGCTTGCTCTAGGCACTGCTCTGAGTGTTAGTTAAAATAAAACAAACTGGCGTTTCTCGAGAACTTCACGGGGTCCTTTCCTCATGCTAGTGTGAGGAGGTTGTCAGCCTCCATTTTATTGGGCATAATTTACAGGTTTTAAAGTGAGGATTCTGGTGCAGACTGACCGACTCAAATCATTATGAAGTCCCCTGTGTGTGTGGGTGGGTGGAAGATGAAAGCTCCCATACATCAAAGGGGGTAAAGTGCTTAATTGGGGGAATTGGTTGAACCCCACGGACTCCATCTTGTTTCTGGAACTAGTTCTATTTCTATTCATTTACGGGCGGAGGCCAATTGCTATATTGTAAGAAAACTTCACTCAGGTGTGGGAATTGGGAGGAAACTCCCCCGCCATATTGCTTGAACCTTGCCCCGCATGGCTGGGAAATTGGCCCACCTCTCCCTGCTGCTTAGAGCACCAAACACTCTTCAGATCCAAAGACTGACATGAAGAACTTTCTCACAATTATACATCTCAAGTAAGCCATACGTCTTATCTGAAAACTGGCCCTATCCTGATCAATTATTTCTGTTTAATACTAAGACATCTCTTCTTCTGCATTCAGGGAAGTGTCCCCTATTCCTCATTTGGAAAGTCCCTATTCTTTCTTCCATTTAGGAACCAGATTACCTAATTTTCTATCCTGATTAATTGTTTTAATGTATAAAAGTCTGTCCCTCCCTGTATTCGGGGTCCGGCCCTAAGTCGAGGAAGGGGTCTGATCCCAATTTGTTGGGCTTAATAACTCAAAATGCCTGGAAGCTCAGAAGCTCAGGCCCTTCAGCTTTCACCTGCCCCAATATGGTGATGAGTCTTGCTTTCCCTGAAAGACTCTCAGTTTTGTGGGTGGCAGGTATCTCATTCAGATCAACAAACGTGATAAATGTGTGACTATATGAATAACTGCATGACTGAATGAATGAGTAAGCAAATGAAGATATTAGGAAAGGATTAGATCTAGGAATGAATGAATGAAATAAGAAATGAATGAGTAAATTCAGGAATGAATGAATGAGTTAGTGGTTGGCCAGATGGTCTGATGGTTGGTTAGATAGATGTTTTGATGAAAGGATAGATGGATGAACACAAGGAGACTCAAGGCTTACTTCATTCTTTTTTTTTTTACAATTTTCAGGGAAATTTACTTTTTCCAGGACTCACTGCTATTTTTGCAACAAAAAATAGCTTTCTAGGTCGACCTGAAACATTGTCCTCCCTTTGTAAAAACAAAAAAAACAAAAAACAAAAACAATTTTATGTCAAGCAAATGTAAGAACAATTTTAATGTGATGGATAGAATATTGCCACTTTTCACTACAAAACTGGTTTCCTGTTTAAAGTAATAAAATGTCAGACATATAAATATATATGCATATATATACATAAACTTATTTACAGATTCTTTAGTCTAAAATGAGAGGCAATGAATCAAAAGGCAAGGACTTTGTAAACATGAAGTACCGCTTAAATATGACTTCTCCTCCACATCATCACTGAAAGAATATTGACCTCTAAATGAGACCTGCTACCTTTGCCCACACTCCATCAATTACCTGCCATCTCACCTTGAGCAAATTATTTCTACTCTAAGTCCATTTCCTCATCTGTAAAGTCATTACAATACTATGTGCATTATTTACCTCATAGCAGTGTTCTTAGGATCCAATGAGATAATGTACTTTTAGTGCCTTGTAACTACATATTGTGATATAAAAATCCCATAAATTACTGTTTTGAAAATGCAAGCATTGTATTGTAGTTCCTCTATGGAACCATATAAAGCAAAATGTTGTTTTGAGAAATACACAGATAATTTGGTAAATGGAAAAAGTCCAAAGAGTTTACCGTATGGATATATTTAAAATTTGGAACATGTTACATAGTAAGAAGCAGGGAACAAAATAGGGAATACAGTTATGAGGAGGCATCCGTAGTGGTGGCCACACATCCCAGATGGAGAGCAGGAAATAGAACATGGAGTCTGGACAAATAAAGAGAAATGATAATAGCACACACATATATTATATAAATATATCTTTTATGATTACAAAGCAACATAAAGACTATGGAAAGATATAAACACAATCTATATAGTTAGGGCATACAAAAGCTCACATGCAGATTAATAGGTAATTGTTCAAAATTTCTTATAGCTATCCAGCTTTTTCTCATTCTCTTCCCTTTTCTTCCTCCCTCCTTTCTCCTTCCATTTCCCTCTCCTCTTCCCTCCTCCTCTACCCTGTTCTTTATTCCTCTGTTTCTTTTCCCAATATTTTTACTTTTATTTTTCTTATATCAGTCCTGTGAGATAGATATAGTATCTGATCACTAGTAAACATGGATTCAACACTTATATATAGTATACCAAGTAGTATGCTGTAAGCTGTAAGTGGAGGGGAGGAATGAGGGGAAGTACAGAGTTTAGATAAAATAGTTTCTGTCTTCATAGAGCTTTTAGTAAAATAGGGAGATTAAGCACAAATCCAGATAATTATAATGCACCATATTACTTGATAAATAAAAACTACAAATCACTTTTCTTGGTGAAGTCCAAGGATCATTACCAACTTAGGTAAAAAAACAAAGAGCTTCTGAAGGAGGTAGTATTTGAGTCATGGTGAAAAGATGATTTGGAATTAAATTGACAAATATAAGTAAGTATATTCTGGTCCACTAAGCAAAGACAGACAAAGGAGAAAAAAAAGGAAAGAGAGCAGTAGGTGGTCAGGGAGAGAAGACAGAGTTGCTTAGTTTGATTGGAACACAGATTATATGGAAAATAGTAATGTGAACTAAGATTAGAAATACAAGATTATGGGATGCGGAGCTTGAGTTCCAGGAAAAGGGGTTTAGATTTTACTCATTAGATTATAGGTAACCAATTAAGATTTTTCAATCATGAAATTACTGGGGTGTGTGTGTGTGTGTGTGTGTGTGTGTGTGTGTGTATGAAAGAGGGGAGGAGAAAGAGAGTGAAATATTCTGTCTTATTGATTGGAAGGGTCAGAGTGGGAAAGTAGGAAAATCTGTGAAGAGACTATTGCAATAGTGTGGGCAGGTGGTAAGGAAAGTCTAAATGAGTGTAGCAGTGGGAAGATTGAGGAAGGGACTGATGCAAGAGCTGTTATGGAGATGGATTCCTTATGAAGTGGTAAGTAATTGGATGTGATAAGTGAGAGAGAAGGAAGAGTCAAAGTTAATCTTAAAGTTACCATCTATGGAAAAAAAGGAAAATGTCAACATTACAAACAGGAATAGTGAATTCAGAAGGAAGAGTGGGGTGGAAGGTGGTGATAACGAGCTAAGTTTTGGGTATATTGAATTTGAGGTGTCAAACAAAGTGGAGACATGGACATTTGGAGGTATAAAGTTGAAATTCAGAAGAGAGGTTGGAGTTAGAAATAATAGATTTGAGAGTCACATTCACAAAGGTGTTAATTGGATTTTATTCAATAGGCAACAGGGAACCAATAAACAGTTGTGAGTTGCAAAATCACTCATATAGAGATGTATTATCTATGAAACAGAGACTATGAAATTGCTTAGCCTACATGTCAAGGGAGAGAGAAGAGAAAATGGCCAAGGATAGAACCTTGGGAAAAACTCATCTAAAGGAGTTGGGGAGAGTTTGTTGAGTTTAGTAGTAGAAAGACTAAGTGATTATAGCAGCAGAAAGAAAAGGAGGAGAGAGTATCCAGGAGATGGGGGAGTGAAGGAGATGAGGACATTGAAAAGACTGTCGAATATGTTAATCGATGACTTTGGGGTACCTAGTGAGGAGGAGTGAGACTGGGGATGGGCGTCTTTTTGAAGAAGCAAAGAAAAGAGAAATGGAAGAATGGATAACGAGCTTCTAAATGTGATTATAGATAGATAGAAATGTGACAGTGACAAAGGAGAGAGAATATGCATGATAGAGAGCAAAAAACTGGGATTGGGAGAGGGGACAGAGATGCAGACAGCAGCTGGAGGAACCAGATGCCCTAGCATACAGTAGACATCTCTCTCTTCCTCTGACCTAAGGCCATAGAAAGAGAGTGATGATGATAAGAGTAGATGAGCCATGGAGGAGGGGAGATGAGAAGATACAGTGGATGTCAATGGAAGGGATCCAACTAAGTAGACCCTTAGGTGCTTCTGGCTCTCAGTCTGTGATCTCTATGGCTGGCAGAATCCAACCGCTTGGGATACACCAATGGCTGTCATCTGAGTTCTTCAGAAGTTATTCCCTCATCGCTCTACCAGTACCACCTTGGTGTTCCTCCTCATCCTTTATGCCTCTTTCCCTTTCTGAGGGCTGGTTTTTGCTGACCTCCCTGAAAGTCACTCACCTCCCAGCATCCCTTTTCTCTGCTGGAATATTTATATTCCATGCTCAAACTGTTAGCATTTCTATTTTAGTAACTGCATGTTTCTATTAATGGCTCACTCTTGATTTTTCCTCTTACGGGGTGTTTCTTGTTGAGTCTCGCAACCTGATTTTTGCTTGCTCACTCGCTCCAGCTCACATTGATATGCTACTGCAGGATCTGATGATATCCCTGACAGGTCTCACTTAAAATAACTGGCACTGATGTATTCTCCCTTTTCCTCTCTCTGAGAAAATTGCATTAATGAAGATAATTGTGCATGTGGGTGCGTGCATTCTCATGCACATGCAAAGTATCAGTTGTGACATGGGATTTCTATTCTCTCCTTAGTTCAAGGAAAATGGAAACTGGATTTCTTCTCTCAACTCAATACTAGTGTTACTGAGAGGTCCTTCCTACCCACAAACCTCTCCTACTTACCCTTTACACTATTTAGGTACTCTTTGAATTTAAGAGAAGGGCATTTATTTCTAGGTCTACTTATGAAGCTGACCCAGTCAGCCAAGCCTCGGCCATTATAATTTATAGGCTTTGGGGGACAAGATACAGAGAAGGTATGAGAGAGCTGCAGGGGGCTTCCCTGTGTTTTGCTCTTGGAAAGCCAAGAAAATTCAAGACAGGTGCAGGAAGCACGGTGAACGTGTCGCTCACAGTGTCTTGTGGGATTATGAGTGTTCTCATCAATTCTCATCAATCTCCTACTCTCTTTCCCCCACATGCAGCTACTTCCCTTTCTGTCATCCATTTTGGGATTTCAGATGAATGAGGAACAGAATTATTTTTATTGATGATGATACTAATGCTGGTAAAAATACTTGCCCCTTTCATAAAGTTCTGCTCCCATGGCTCATTGTGACTGGGAAGTATCTGAATCCCTGAAAATCTTACTGGTAGAGGAGAATCTTTTATAGAATATAATGAGCTGGACAACCTGCGCTCGGGGCAAAGCATGGGCATTTTTGTTAGTGGGCCAGCCTATGTGTAAGAGGCTTATCACCAGAGAGCAGAAAACTTGGGGATGGTACTTTATTTATTATCGTTATTATATTGCAGACACCGACTCATCTCATTAAACCATTATGGCCTAGACAAATGTAATGTGTGCCATTGAAAAGAATACCTGCACTATTGAAACCATACCTCTTGGATATATCGTACCCCCTTCTATAGGCTAAGCCTCCTGACCCATACAGAGTGCATTTTAAATAATATCCTTGGGAAGGAGATAGTACTCTTTTTTTTTTTTTACAATGAAACTGAGGTTTCTCAAGATGAAAGTCATCCAAGGTCATCCAGACAGCGAGCAGGATCTTGAAGTGAGACCTCAGGACATGGGCTACAATGTTCCTTCCATTGTATCATGCTGCCTCCCAGCATAGTTCATCAGTAGGAAGATGTCTACTTGAACAAAGTCTTCAATTAAAATAGAAATGCAATATCAGGGAAGAATGATATATAAAACATCAACACTACTTCCTTTAAGGGGTCATTTCTAAGAGAAAGGAAATCCTGGAGGAAGATCCCAGAAGACATTTAGGTCATGTAAGGAAAGAACATATGAAGTGCTATGTACAATCTTGTAGTATGGGTACCTTCCTCTGTCTTAATAGATCACAGATTTTAGGACTAGGAGGAAGCTTAGAAGCCATTGCATCCAAGCTCATCACCTCATAGATAAGAAAACCAAGGACCAGAGGGGTTGAATGGCTTGCCCATGTTCACATAGTTAGTGCATAGTTCGTATGCATCCAAATGAGAATTTGAATTTAGGTCTTCCTAAGTTTAAGTCTAGCACCTTATCTCCTACGCCATTCTGAGATACCCTAAAGGGTATGGGAAAGTGGAGAGCAATCAAAAGAGAACAGAGGAGCCATGAAAGGGAGATGTCAGGATCCCCCAAACAAGTCTTTATCAAATCATCATTTGGGGTCAGGTCTAAATGCCCTGATCTTGAAATCATACATAGCACTAATAAATCCTAAATTCATATGAAAAGGACAATCCCATCTCAACTCAACCATTTTTTTTTTTTCCTGAAGAAATTTGACAGGAAGAAACTGAATCCAGAGCTGGAAAGACACTGGTCAATAAAATGCCTTCTCTGCAGAGTTGCTATATAAAAACATGCTGTGCTCTGGTTAAATGGAAATAAAATCCTATCTTCAATTGTTTTGGAAGGTAATAATGTACAAAAATTTTCATTCTCCTTGTAGATCACCACCAGCAAAACCCCTTAGTAGACCTAACCCCTTACAACGGGGAGGGAAAATTAGATTAAAGGCTTTGCAAGAGATTCTAAATAAATGAGAAGCCTTGGAGAGAATAGAAAATGTGTAGAGTCAAGGGACATAGATCTGAATCCTAGCTATATTATGTTATTAATTGAAGTTTGGAAAAATTACTTCATGCTAATAAGTATCACTTTTCAATCTATAAAATTGGAATGATAATATTTGCTCTCCCTAGACTATTATTTTAGGAGCAATATACATAAAGCCTATGAAGTATTTGATAACTTTAAGATACAATTTTCTTTTATCTCCACAAAAAAAAGAAAAAAAAGGTGTTTCCATTTTCCAGAAAAAAATCAAATATGTGAAAATTCAAATAGGAACCACAGTTAGAATAGTCCTAGATTTATTACCTATTATGTTAAAGGAAAGAGAACATAGACTAAGATCTTTTAAATGGCAAAAGATAAAAGTCTATAAACTTTTAAACTAGGTTATAACTTATCTAACAAAATTGAGTGTTCTCCTATAAGGAAAAATAAATGAACCTTCAATGAAATAGTTGACTTTCAACTATCCTGGAAAGAAAAAAAATGGAGCTGAGAGAAGGATTTTGAAATCCAAAGATAAGATTAGAGAGAAAAATAAAAAGGTAAATCCTAGTTAAAAATTAGAAAGGAGTTTATAGGGATTGATTGTTTACATTTTAATGTAGAGGAGAATATTAAAAAGTTCTCTAAAAATTATATCATAGTCTATGATAAAGAAGATCATGAATTTTGTCATATTTTGAAGATGCCCTAAAGAAAAAAAAGAAAAAGATGGGGAAAAGAATATATTATGAGAAAGCTATTAGAACAATTTAAAATAAATATAGCAAGCTCTAGTGATGGCTCATTTCATGTATATATGAATACACAGCTCTATACATATGTACATATATGTGTATATATGACTAACTCAAATTTATAAGAATAAGAGTCATTTACCAATTGATAAGTTACCTCAGAGAATGATAAAAGGCAATTCCTAAAGGAATAAACCCAGGTTTTCTAAGGTCATCTGAAAAAATGCTGTAGATCACTGCTAATTGGCAAAATAAAATGAAGGCAAATGTGGGATTCCATCTCATACCCATCAAATCAGAAAACATGAATGAAAAGGAAAATGCCAAATATTGAAGGAATGGTGAGAAAAACAAGAATGCCAAAGCAGTGTTGGTGATAAACGACCTAGGTGCATTAGTCCTGGAAAGCATTTTGGAACTAGACACACAAAGGCACTTTGAACCAGATATGCTTGTCTTTTACCCAAAAGAGATCTGAGAAATTAATAAAAGGTACAATATATACTAATGTATTTATAGAAGTCCTTTTATTTGAGGGGGGGAATCAAAACCCTTAGAATCTAAAAGTATTGCTATTGGTTGAGAAATGGCTGGATAAATTTTGGTATGTGAATGAAATGGAATATTATTTTGTAGTTAAAAGAAAATAGATAATATCAAGATATGTAGACTTAGGCTAACTGATGCAGTGAAGTAAGCAGAACCAAAACCCAAATAATTCATAAAATAACAGGGACACTATAAAGACAAACGACTTTGAAAGTTGTAAGAAATATACAATGACAATCTATGATTCCAGAAGACTGATGATGTGACATACAGTCTACACCCTGACAGAAAAATGATGGATTTAGTGCTCAGAATAAGGATTTAAAAAAAAATTCAGCCATCAAGGGAATGTTCTTTGTTGGACTGTGCTTATTTGTTCCAAAGATTTTTTTTAATCCAGTAATGCAGAAAGTTAAAAAACAAAACATAAAACTTCAAAATAGAGAAATGAAGATAGAAGTTGCTATAGATTTCAAATGTTGAATAAACTTTCAAAGACAATAACTGGATTCATAATTTTGAGTCATTGTTTTATGCTGATAAAAGAGAGCTTTCAGGGAATAGGGATTATCTGTAAATGTAATATAATAAAATAAATCAATAAAACTAAAAAAAGAAAAAAATGGGTCAGATCAGGATTGTTTAGATCTTTAAACCCATTACTTAGGGAATAGGTAATATAAAGCTCTTGCATATCACAAAAGAGCTGTTGGAGCTTCACTTTCTCTGAATAAGAGAATAAGATACTTGTCCATCTTCATCACTTGATTTATTATCTTCATTCAAGTTTTTCTTGTGGAGTCATTTCACAACTGTCATGTAAGGTTCAAAACTTTGTTCTTTGGATGATTACAAATATTTGATTTGGGTCTCTAAGTAGCAGCTGATGAAAATTTTTACGAATTTCAAAAATCAAACTGTGATTTATGGCACTATATTGAATTTTATTTTTTTAAAATTTTAAAAGACTAAAATTTCATTTTTGGGAGTATGGCTGTAGTTTTTATATTTTAAAAATTATTAAAGCTTAAAATAGAAGTAGGTATTATTTTGGTAACACCTTGTATTTTAATGCTTTGAGAATCTATAATCATCAGTGTGGGAATTCTGCTCTCCACTCTCCCTACCCCCCACCTTGGAGAAGGTAGCATTGCTAAAACCATGTAAATTGTCTATAAGAGCTGTCAAAGTCACAGATATCGGCACCCTATGGTCAAATTCATGATAAGACTCTTCACTTAGACTGTTCTTGGGAAAAAGAGATATAATTTATAAGCAGTATTTCTGTCACAGTAGAATCTGTCAGGATTTGTGTACTGCTGATATAGTCTACAAGAACTCAATTCTATTCAACAAGATGAGAATAAATTATAATTATTATAACTAATTAATTATAATAACTCACACCCTTACTTTTCCCTTCACTGTCTCTGTACATTTTCCAGAAATGATTCTTTTTACCCTCTTTTCTTCCTTTTCCCAGAGGATTTTTGATGATACTGAGAATGTTGCTTTCCCCGTTGAAGATCGCTCAGTTTTGTGGAGTATAACTGGCCACAGAATCTCTTCAAGTAGAGAATAATATGAAAGTTTGCCTGTTAGGAGTAGAACTGGAGGAAATCCAAAAATGAAGCTTATTGGGTCTATAACAAATTTATGTACACCTTCTCTTACACGAGGAAAATGTTTTATTCTTTTGCACTTTCTCACTCTCCATAGAAATGTTTTGGACCTTTTCCGTTTTCCTCAACTAGACTCAGTTAAGTCTAAGTCTTTGGATTCCCATTTGAGCTTTTCTTGGCAAAGATATGGGAATGGTTTGCTCTTTCCTTCTCCATCACCTGTACAGAGGAGGAAATTGTGGTAAACAGTTGAATGACCTGCCCTAATGTGCTATCCCATAAATTATAGAACATTACATGTTACCAGGTGACAAATGATCTAAAAGTCATATGGCTAGTAAGCATCTGAGGCTGGATTTGAACTCAGTAAGGTGGATCTTCTTGACTCCAGACCAGGTCCTCTAGCCACTCTACCATCTAGCATTCCCTCTTTCTATTCTCTCAGCTAAAGACACTTATTAGAAAAAAAGAGCCCATTTTCGAAGAGTTCCCTCTCCTTGTCATGTCCTAAATCATGATACATGATTTAGATACCTTTTCCCTTCTTTACTCTGATTTCAGGTAAAGAGGTAGCCCTTCTCCCAAAGTCTCTACATACATCTTTGACCCCATTTTCTCCTCATTTCCCCAGTAGATTATTGCCTTTTACACCTCCTCTTTCTTATAGACTCCTCCTTGCTGCTAACAAACACTCCTAGCCTCTATCATGTGTTCTCTGGAGCCTTCCATCCCTGCTAGCTATAGTCCAGCATTTGACTCACCCCACCCTCCACGATCCTACCTGCCTTTTAAGGTTAAATGCCTTGACAGCACTATCCACACTAAGTACAGATGCTTCTCCCACTCTCTTCTGAATTCTGACATCTGGTTCCCAGACTTATCATTCAGAGGCAACTCCCTTTTCCAAAGTTCCCAAGGATCTCTCCTTTGCCAAACCATGGTCTTTTCTGAATTTTGATCTTTCTCTTTTTTTATTAAAGCTTTTTATTTTCAAAACATATGCATAGATAATTTTTAACATTCACCCTTGCAAAACCTTGTGATCCAAATTTTTTTCCTTCCCTTCCCCACTAGATGCCAAGTGAGCCAATGTATGTTAAACATGTGCAATTCTTTTGTAGGTATTTATCATACTGCACAAGAAAGATCAGATCAAAAAAGGAAAAAAAATGAGAAAACAAAATGTACACAAACAACAATAAAAAGAGTGAAAATTCTATATTGTGATCCACCCTCAGTTCCCACTGTCCTTTCCCTTGGGACAGATGGCTCTCTTCATCACAAGATCATTGTAATTGGTCATGGTTTGAATGATCTCATTGTTGAAAAGACCCACATTCACCAGAATTGATCATTGTATAATCTTGTTGCCATGTACAATGATCTCCTGGTTCTGCTTACTTCATTCAGCATTAATTCATGTAACTCTCTCCAAGCCTCAATGAAATATCTCTTTTGAAATCTTGATCTTCCTTGACCCATCTGGACCTTTTGCTTTGGTTGCTTGTTTTCCTGTGCTGGCTCTTTCTCTAGGTTACTCCCTAAGGCTCTGTCCTAGACTTTGTCCTTTTTGGGCTCTATGGTAATGGTGATTTCATTAGTTCTCAAGGGTATAATTATTCTCTTTATGCTGATAATTTCTACATCCTTGCTCTAGTCTAGAGTTCTCATACCATCAAGATCTCGCATTCAACATGAACCGGAAAATAATTATCTTTCCCTCCCCAAAGGGAATTCCTTTCAGATTTCCCTAGTACTGCTGAGGGCACCACCATCTCCCACTCACCCAGGTTGGACACTTTGGGGTCATCTGCATTTCCTCTTATTCACATCATTTGTGATGCACCCATTGCCTCCATCCCTTTCCTCTTATTTTGCTGAATTAAATGTAAAAACAAAATCACACTTAATAATAAAAATACTTTAGCTCCACGTAATTAGTTCTCTGGCCATATTGGCATATGGGCTCATTGTCAGTCACTGATTAGTCTGGATAAAGTGGAGACCACTTTAGAAAGATGTGGCTCTCTTGTATTCCTGGCTCTCCCTGTGCAACTCCATCTCCTGACTTTTTTTAAACCTGTTTTAAATCTTAACTAAAATTCTACCTTTTGTGGGAAACCTCACCCAGCCCCTTGGAATTCTAGGGCCTTCCTATTTATCCTGCACATAGCTTGAAGGTATATTTTGGTTTGCATGTCATTTCCCCCATTAGATTGTAAGCTCCTCGTGTACAGGTCTGTCTTTCGATTCTTTGTAGAGCTTAGCACTGTGCCTGACACACATGGAACTTGAGAAATATTGGCTGATTGATTAAAAATTAAAATTCAATGGGCTAAAAATGCCATCTCTCAAAATATCTTTTAGTGTAACCATTTGAAATCTGATAAAGTAAGCATCTTCTGCTTTCCACTAGCACAGATACAAAAATGAAATGATGAGGATCCATAAGTATCAACTTTATAGTTAATGAAGCATTTTACACACTCTTTAAAATGTTGATTAGTCTTTATAATATGCCATATTAATAAACAATAAGTAAATAAGAGCCAGATTATTTGCAGAGTGATCTGGAGAATGGTCTGCCTTTAGAGCTAATTCAGAACATCCCTGAACTTAAGCAGGAGATAGATGCTTGTCCTTGTGTTGATGATGAGGAAACTGAAGGAACCTCTTCTTCTGATTTATCAATATATTTTCACTCACCAATCTGCCTCCTTCTTAAAGAGAGGATATAGTTCTGGGTAGAAATGGAAAGCTGGACTTCTGGTTCTTTTTGGTTATGGCAGAAACAACATTGGATTGGAAAGAAGCTTGTTGGAATGGGAATACAGTATTGTGTAGTGGAAAAAAGACGAGGGCTGGGATTTGTGCTCCACAACCTTCTATTTGTGGGCCTCTTTCCTGGCAATAGCTTTCTCATCCAAGAAATAAAGTGGATTTCATTGCTCTGAAGGCCCCTTCTGGCCCCAGCATCCTGAGAGTTTTCAGTTATAAGTTTTCTCCACTAGGTGACTTTTTTGTTTTTTGTTTTTGTTTTTGTTTTTTTAATTTGGTAACTGGGGTGAAGTGCCTTGCCCAAGATCACATAGCTAGTAAGTGTCCTGTGCCTGTGGCAAATTTGAACTCAGCTCCCCCTTTCAGGACCAGTGTTCTATCCACTGGGCCATCTAGCGGCACTCCCCATCCCCATATGATCTTTTGCAAATCCCTTGGTTTCCTTTGGCCTTAGATTACTCATTGTGAAATCGGGGGATAAGTCTAAATGATTTTTCAGGTCCTTTATAGCCCTAAGATGGTAGAATTTGTCTCTTTCTGATATTATTATTCATGGAGGAGACTTTGTAGAATGCATCTTTGGAGTTCTGAGGAGCCGAATTTATTCCCTAGTTTGTAGCATACCTGTCTCACTGAGGGATTTTCTCATAAACTCTTATACCATGGTTCAGTTATCTCTAGACTGGTGATGATTTGGGGACAAAAATAGGATATTCTGAGAGAGAGGGTCAGAAGTGCAGCTATCTCAGACAGGCAAGGAAAAGTGAAATTCTAAATCACTTACGGATCTGACTGTCCCAGTTAAGGTCAAGCTTTCCAATACTTTCTGCAGCACAAAAAGGTGGGTGGTATTCTTATTAGGGATAAAAGTTACAGGAAATATAAGTTTATAGCTTTAAGGAGTTCCTTATTTTCTGATAAAGATTGTTCTTGAGTCCCTGAGAATTGTAGGGAAATTAAGGTCCAATGCGGTTGATGATCCTAAACCCATAGATCCAGGAGAATCTTTAAATTTCTTGGAGAACAACATCCTATCTAAAGCAGAAATCTCTTAAAATCTATCCTCAACCAAGAGTTATTTACTCAGGCTTGAAAAGCTCCAGAGATGATGATGATGAAAATTATAATAATGGCAATTATTATTGTAATTATGAGCATTTACATATGTTAAAGTTTTCAAAGCATTTTACAAACATTATCTTATTTTTTTTCTTAATACATTGTGAGAATAAGGTGCTACTGGAAGATTTTATTGATTGCTTACAGGGACCGTTCATTCATTCATTGGAAGCTGACAACTTTATTCAGAAGGGCTTCTGGGCAGCAAACCAACAGCATTTTATTATCTTAACAAGTGTCTGTGGACCCTGGCCATGATGAAGGCCCAGCCCTCTTCCCACCCCCCACCCCGTCTCCTGGAGCCTGTTTTCCTAAGCTGTGATAAAAATAGGTATTGCCCACTCCTATGTATTTTACTTATATGGCTCTAACTCTTGCTCTTGTCCATTTACAACACCTTTGACAGTTGAATAATACCAATGGCCTCCTCAGTATAACAGTTTTAAATAATTGAAGAAAAATCTAAAGTTTAGTTAGAGGTTAGTGAAAATAAAGTTGTATTTTTGCCTCCTCAGTATAACAGTTTTAAATAATTGAAGAAAACCCTCAATTTTAGTTAGACGTTAGTGAAAATAAAGTTGTATTTCTTCCTTATCTATGTTCATAAACTCTCTGAAGTCTCATGGACTCCTTGGAGGTCTATAAACTCTAGTTTAAGAACAATTGCTCAAGATTTACTTCAGATTTACTCTAGATTTACACCCTTTCTGATTCAACTGAACAAGTGACTCTTTGCTTGTCTGAGGACTGAATGAAAAATTTGTCCAAATATGAAGCTCCTCCCCTCCCTTCCTCCCCAGTGACTCAGGGAGCACCACCACCAACTACCATTAAATGGGACTTCTGAATTCAGCTGCACTAGGAATCAATGAATGGTCCATAAATTCGAGGGGAACAAGAAGGGCTGGAGAGAAGAGGACATTTACGGCATTTCTGAAATTTCATTTCACTTTGTGACAGATGATCCAGCAATAATGCTTTTCCTGTTCATTTTTGTTACTGAAGAAGGTGGGAAGGGGGAGAAGGGAAGGAAGGGAAGAAAAGAGGGGAGGAAAGGAAGGAAGGGGAAGAAAAGGAAAGGGAGGGAGGGAAGGGAAGGAAAGGAAAAGGAGGAAAAGAAGGAAGAAAGGAGAGGAAGTGAAGGAAGGAAAGGAAAGGGAGGAGAGGAAGGGAGGAAGATAGGAAAAAAGAAGGAAGGAAAGAAAGGAAATAGTGAGGAAGGAAAGACGGACAGACTACAGGGTGTAAATGGTTATGCCCAAAAGCAAAGAAGGCTCAGTTAGCTTGAGCTAGGAAGACTAAATGCCCAGGGTTTAAATGGCTCAAGCTATAAATGAGAGGGTTTGCTCATGTCCCCAGTTTCTGCCTCCATCCTCCGGGCTGCATCGGGGCCGACGCATGAGGATATAGTTTACAAAGCAGAAGGAAAAAAAATCAATCTGGAGAGCCAAATGCTGGATTAGCAGACTCAATAGATTTTTTTAAAAAAATCTGATTATATCATTTTTAAAAGGTCACATCCTTATGCAAACCTGCTTATCCTTTGCCATGGAAAATTGTCCAGGCAGTTATTAGTCTCCTGGAGCATCTGTTAACACTGGCAGGCCCCAAAATAAACCTCCATGTTAGCGAATTACACTTCTTCAAAAAAGAGAAAGAAAGTAAGAAACATTTATCCTGAAACATCTGCTGAGCTATTTTTTCCCCTCTCCCTCTTTTGCTCTGTTCCCCCCCCCCACACTCTCGATTGAAGCCTGGAGAGGTGAGCCCACAGCTGGAGACTTCAGACTTAGAGCATTTGAAATACAAAGTGCTCCCAGGAGAAATATCTGGTTGACTGAGAAGTAAAGAATCTAGAAATGGGGAGGGAGAGAGGGAGAGACAAAGAGAAGGAGAAAGGGAAAGATAGAGAGACAGAGACAGAGACACACACACACAGATATACACACAGTGGGGAAGAGGGAGGGAGAGAGAAAAGAGGAAGAAAGGGACAGAAGACAGAGATGGGGAGAGGGGGAGAAGTGTAGTGAACAGGAAATAAAAGAGCTAGCAAAATGAGGGGAGGAAACCTTGGATGGAGGCAACCTTCAGGGAGACACCTTGATGTCGCTTGCCCATTGTGAGTTGGGTTATGGAGCTTGGATGATAATGGGTATTGTAGGCTGAGCTGAGCTGGGTTTCCCGGGGTCCTGAGAGTAGCTAGCATAGACAGAGCCCCTCCAAGTTTGCAGAATGCTTTATAAATATCTCATTTCATCCTTACAGCTACTATATGAGACAGGTGTTGTTATTAGCTCCATTTTACAGAAGGGCAACCTGAAATCTAGAGAGATTTAAAAACTGGTCCAAGGCATCTACATCTCTCTGTGAGGTAGGTGCTGATATTCATATTTTACAGATGAGGAAACTGAGGCTGGTGCCCAAAGTCACATAGCTAGTAAGAGTGTACAAAAGGGTCAATGTTTCACCTCTGTCCACTGTGTCATGGAACTGCCTTTCTCCATCCTTTCATTCCCTGGAATACTAAAGAGCAATTGATTCCCAGGGTAGGAAGTGGACTTGCAATTTTATCAATATAGGTAATTTCCAGATGTGGAAATCCTTACCATCAGTAACTTACGGTGTAAAAATTCAGCTAATTGTCTTGGAAAGTTTCCCAGAGCCCTGAGAGATAAAGGGATTCATCTGAGATGGGATCTGAACCCAGGTCTTCTTGGCCTTGAGCCAGCTCTCTACTGCACCACAGAATCTCTCAAAGAAACCCATGTTTAGATACTAATCACTGACTGAAAGTATCTTGCAGGTGGATATGGCTCCATCTTTTATTTTGGAGTTCTCTGGAGCTCCCATAATACATGGCATTTAGTAGGTTTCTAATGGATTGGCATTCAAATAATAAAGTCCTTTTAATAATATTTATACTGATAGACCTTGATTTTTAACCCCCCCCCAAAAGTGATAGAAAGTAAGTCCTGAGATGGATCAATGGCCAGTGTTGAACCTAGAGTCAGGAGGACCTGAGTTTGAATCCCGCCTTGAACACCTACTAGTTGTATGATGCTGGTCAAATCACTTACTTTCTCTCAGCCTCAATTTCCTCATCTATAAAATGGGGAAAATAATAGCATCTCCCCCTTCATGGCTGTTGTGAGACTCAAAGGAGAAAGTGTATGTCAAGTTGTTCACAGACTTTAAAGCACCACACCAGCTAACATCACCACCACCATAATCACCACCACCATCATGATCATCATGACCATTGGAACTTAAGGGAGAGTGTGGGAGAGCTAATGGAGAAGAGTTTCCTTTCCCTCCATGAAGATTTAATGCAAACTATAGAACTCCTAGAAATAGAAAGGATCTTGTGGGTTATTCAGCCTCTGCCTGAAGAATGCTCATAACTAGAAACCCATCCAAGAAAATTCACTACAGCCTGACATCATTGGACAGCTTTAATGTTTTAATGTATTTATATTGCCAAAATCTTTAATTTCCCCTTTATTTAGCTTAAATTTAAACAAAAATAATTTACTTAACTTTTGATTAGCCAGAAGTTAAAATATTTAATATTTTTCTTTAACTTCCTTACTCTTTCTGCTTTTGTCTTCTGAAAATGACTAAACCCCCTTATATACACTAGTGCAATGCAGCACAATGAAGATGGCCACCAGGTTTAGAAACAGGAAGACTCATTTTCCTGAGTTCAAATCTGGCCTCAGATACTTTCTAGCTGTGTGATCCTGGGCAGTCATTTCATGCTGTTTGCCCCAGTTTTCTCGTCTGTGAAATGAGCTAGAAAAGGAAATGGCAAACCACTCCAGTCTCTGCCAAGAAAACCCCAAATGGGATCAAGAAGAGTTGGGTATAACTGAAAAACATCAACAGAAATCTCTAGGTTAGACATTATCCCTTAACTAACTGGTCACCTTCTAGCTAGAAAGGACCTTAAAATTGATTGCATCTAACTCCATTATATTAAAGATGAAGAAACTGAGCTGCAGAAAGAGTTGAGGTGACTTGTGCAGCCATACAGGAGACAGCAGAGGCAAATGTAAACCCAAGCCCTCTGATGCCAGAGGCAGTGTCCTCTCCACTGTCCTGCCAGGTCTTCCTACTTTGGGTTCATCCTCTGAATTTTTTTTTATGTGGATTTCCCTTATACAGTGTGATCAAAATGTTCCAGATGTAGTCTGCAGGGCACGAGAAGCCCCCCTCCTCTCAATGGGAGCATTTTATTTCTGCTGATGTAGCTGAAGATCACACCAGACAGCATAGACAGCCTTTCTTTTCTTTGGGGTGGGGATGGCAAAGAGAGAAAGGGGAATGGCAAAAAAATTGCCTACCTAACACATCTAAAGATAGACATAAAAGAACAGAAAGTGCTACACACTTTCCCAGAGACACTAGCCTTAGTTTCTCCACATTGAAAAGTTGTAGTCTCCCAGTTTCTTTCTTACACTCACTTGCACATGTGGCAACAGAAATCTGTGACCCAAATGATGATTGCCTCTGTCTACATATCCATATGCAAAGAAAGCTGTGACAGTGTAGCTAGTATGGCAGTGATGGATGAGGAGAAAATGTCTCTTAAGAGACTCCTTACAAATGATAGTTCACATAGAAACACTGAAAAAAATGAAAATATATTTATCACTTAATTTATGATTTATCAAGAGCCAATAAAAAAGCAAATATTTTATATCATCACTAGATATTCATTTTTACCATTTGGTTAGATGGCTAAATGGAAAAAAAATCAATTTTCATCTCTCAGGAAGAGAGCTAATTAAGTTTTTTTTTAAACTTGTTTTTACTACATAATTGTGTGAATGAAAATATTCTTTTTCTTCTTGTTTTAAGTCTAAATATAGAAACAGATCTTTAACTGGTAAATGGTTAAAGGATATAGACAGGCAGTTTTCAGAAGAAATCAAAGTCATCAATAATCACATGGAAAAATGCTCTAAATCACTAGTAATTATAAAAATGCAAATTAAAACAGTCTTGAGATACCACCTCACACTTAACAGATTGGCCAAAGAAGCAGAAAAGGAAAGTGATAAATGCTGGAGAGAATACTAATGCACTATTGGTGGACTTGTACACTGGTCCAACCATCTGGAAAAAAAAAATTAGAACTATTCCCAAAGGGCTGTAGAACAGGGCATGCTATTTGACCAATAATACTGCTACTAGGTCAGTATCCCCAAAAGATACAAGAAAATGGAAAAGGACCTCTTTCTAAAAGAGAATATTCAGAGAAGCTCTTTTTTGTGATGGAAAAGAATTGGAAATTGAGAGGATGCCCATCATTTAGGAAATGATTGAATAAGTTGTGGTCTGTGTTTGTGATGGAACACTATTGTGCTTTTAAGAAATTATGAGGAAAATGCCTTCAGAAAAACTTGAAGAGACTTATATGAATTGATGCAGAATAAGAAGAGCAGAACCTGGAGAACTTTATACACAGTAGCAGCAATATTGTATTAACCACTTCCTAAATACTTTGCTCTGATCCATGACAATTCCAAAGGATTAAGCTGTTGACTTCCAGTTGACTTCCCTAAGAAGTTACAAAGAATTTGCCCTTGGTTTGATCAAGGTCTCTCTTGTTTGAGCTAAGATGTCATTTCATTTTTATCTAAAGAACTCGTTTATTTATTCCTCATTCCAGCATATAGGATTATTTTTAATTTTTTAAATTCGAATTTGATATTTGCTTGGATAAATGAGTTTATTCATTATTTACTTTTTATTATGTTCTTTTGTGTAAAAGGAGTTTAATAAGAAGGAATTAATCTATGAGAATAACCTTAAAGTAAATCTCTTTCACTTTAACAATGAACAAGGGAGTAGATTTTGTTCTGAACCTGTTGGCAACATATAAGGAGGTAGGTAAACATAATTCTTTTTTCTATTTTTTTTACATAATTCTTTTTTTAAATAGTATTTTTTCCTAATTATATGTCAAGAAAATTTTTAGTGTTCATTTTTACAAGATTTTGAATTGCAGATTTTTCTCTCTCTCTCCTTTTCCCTATTCCTAAAATAGTAGGCAGTTTGATTCAGATTATATATGTGCTATCATGTAAAACATATTTACATATTAGTTACAGTTGTGAAAAATAAAACAGATAAAAACATACAAAAGGATAAAGGAAGTGAAAAAAGTGTGGTTCTATCTGCATTCAGAGTCCATCAGTTCCTCATCTGGATGTGCACAGCATTTTGCTTTGTACATTCCTTGTATGTGTCTTAGATCATTGCATTACTGAGAAGAGTTGGATCATTCATAGTTAAACATCACACAATGTTGTAGATACTGTTCATTTCACTTTTCATACCAGTCTTTGCAAGATTTTCTGAAATCTCCCTGTTCATCGTTTCTTTTTGCACTATAGTATTGTTATATTCATATACCAAAGCTTGTTCAGTACTCCCATTTGATGAGCGTTGCCTCATTTTCCAATATTTTATCAACGTGAAAAAGGGTGCTATAACTATTTGCATATCTGTAGGTCCTTTCCTCTTTTTGTGATCTCTGAGATACAGACCTAGTAGTGATATTGCTGGATAAAAGGGTTTGTTTGCATTTTGGATCACAACTTCACCAACAATACATTAGTTTCCCAAATCCTCTCCAATATTTATTCTTTTTCATCATATTAGTCAATCTGATCACTTTGAGGTGGTACCTCAGAATAGCTTTAATGTACATTTCTCTAATCAAAAGTGATTGAGAGCACTTCTTCATATATCTATGGCGTTTTAATTTCTTCATTTTAAAACTACCTGTTCATATCCATCAAATGGTCAATGACTTGTAGTCTTCAAATTTGACTCAATCCTCTCTATATTTGAGAAATTAGATCCTTTTCAGAGACACTTTTAAAGATTGCTTCTCAGCTTTTTTATTTTTTACTTAGTTGCATTGGTATTGTTTGTGTAAAAGTTTTTTTTTTTACCTCAATACAAACAAAATGACCTATTTTACATTTTATAATGCTCTCTATCTCTTGGTCATGAATTTTTTTTTCTTCTTCATAGAGCTGACATTTATGCACTTGTAAGTGTACATTATTTGCTCTTCTAATCTACTTATGGTGTTGTGGTGTTATCCTTTAATGTCAAAGTCATGTTCCTATTTTGATCCTTTTTAGGTATATGGTATGAGATATTGGACTATACCTAGTTTATTTTCCATTTTTCCCAGCAGTTTTGGTCAAATAGTGAGTTCTTATCCCAAAGGCTGGAGTCTTTGAGGTTATCAAATCCTATATTTCTATGGTAGTTTATTACTGTGTCTCTTGTACCTAATCTGTTCCATTGATCTACCACTAGGTTAGCCCTTACTAGATAGTTTTGATCATTACTGCTTTATAATATAATTTGACATCTGGTATTGCTAGATCATATTCTTTTTATTTTTTCATCAATTCCCTTTATATCCTTGACATTTTGTTCTTCCAGATGAATTCTGTTGTTAGTTTTTCCTAGTTCTATAAAATGTTTTTGTTAGTTTGAATAGTATGATACTGAATAAATAAAATAGCAGATAGAATTGTCATTTTATTATATTGGTTCAACCTACCCATCAACAATTGATATTTTCCCAGTTTATATCTGACTTTATTTGTGTGAAAAATGTTTTGTTGTTGTGTTCATATGTACCTGGATGTGTCTTGGCAGGTAGACTTCTAAGTATTTAAAATTACTTACAGTTTTTCAAAATAAAATTTCTCTTTCTATCTCTTGCTTTGTTGTCATATAAAGTAATGCTGATGATTTGTGTAGGTTTATCTTTCCTGTAATTTTGCTAAAATTTTTAATTATTTCAAATAGTTTTTAGTTGATTCTCAAGGGTTCTCTAAGTATAGTGTCATATTCACAAAGAGTTATAGTTTTGTTTCTTCATTGTCTATTTTTTTTCTATTTCTGTTCTATTTCTATTACTTGGGCATCCTTGCCTCAGTTCTGATCTTATTGAGAAAGCTTCTAGCTTATCCCCATTACAGATAATGCTTGCTGATGATTTTAGCTACATGCTGCTTAACACTCCCTTTAATCCTATGCTCTCTTGCTCTTAAAAGGGATGGGTGCAGTATTTTTCCCCCAAAGTCTTTTTAGCTTCTAGTAAGATAACCATTTGATTTCTCTTGGTCTATTATGGTCCATTATGTTGATAGTTTTCCTAATATTGACCCAACATTGCATTTCTGGTATAAATCCCATCTGATCATAGTGTATAATATTTTGTTCAAACCTTTTGCATCAATACCCATTAAGGAAAATGATCTAGAATTTTTTTTTTATCTGTTTTACTTCTTCCTGGTTTAGGTATCAGAACCATATCATATCATAAAAGGAGTTTGTTAGGCCTTCCCTTGTTTTTCCAAATAGTTTAAATAGCATTGGAATTAATTGTTTTTTAAATGTTTGATACAATTCACTTGTAAATTCATCTGTCCCTGGGGAATTTTTCTTAGGGAGTTCATTAATGGCTTGCTCAATTTCTTTTCTCTAAGGTGGGATTACTTGAGAATTCTATTTCCTGATCTGTTAGCCTAGTTCATTTATATTTTCATAAATGTTCATTGAGTTTGCTCAGACTGTCAGATTTATTTTCATGTAATTGGGCGAAAGTATTTTCTAATGATTGTTTTTATTTATTTTTCACTGGTAGTGATTTTACCCTTTACATTTTTGATACTAGATATTCTTTTTTTAAAAATCAAATTAATCAATGGCTATTATTTATTTTATTAGTTTTCTTCACAAAACCAGCTCTTAATTTTATTTATTAGCTCAATAGTTTTTATTTTCAATATTACTAATTTCACCTTTGATTTTCAGTATATCCAATTTGGAGCTCAATTGGGGATTTTTAATTTTTTTTCAAGTTGCATTCCAAATTCATTGATCTGTTTTTTTTTCTTCATTTTCTTAATGTAAGAATTTAGAGAATTAAAATTTTCCTTAAGTACTACTTTGGCTACATCCCATAAATTTTGGTATGGTCTCATTGTTGTCATCCTCTTTAATGAAATTATTTATTGTTTCTATGATTTGTTCTTTGATCCACTTATTAGATTATTTAGTTTCCAGTGAATTTTTCTTTCCATTACCTTTTGTTGAATGTATCTTTTATTTCATCATAATCTGAAAAAATGTATTTGATTATTCTGCCTTTTTACTTTTGATTTTAAGGTTTTACATCCTATCACTTTGTCCATTTTGTGTAGGTGTCATGTGTTGCTGAGAAAAAAAAATCTATATTCTTTTCTGTTTCCATTTAGTTTTCTCCAAAGGTCTCCAAAGAATTTGGATGCTATACCTCTTGATAAATATATATAAATATATATATATACATATATATAATATATATTTAGTTTTGATGTACCTTTTAGCAAGAAGTAGTTTCCTTTTTTTAAAAAAAATCTCTTCTGTTTAGATTTATTTTTGCTTTTGCTTTGTCTAATATTTGCCCTTTTTTTTTTAATTTTGGTTGAAGCCTAATAGATTGTGTTCTAGTCCCTTACTTCTCTGCGTGTGTCTCTCTGCTTCAAGTGTGCTACTTTTTTTTTTAAATTGTTATTAATACTTTTTATTTGCAAAACATATGTATGGGTAATTCCTAAACATTAACCCTTACAAAGCTTTCTGTTACAAAATTTTTCCCCCTACTCCCTACCCCTCCCCTAGATAGCAGGATATCCACTACATGATAATTATGTTAGAATACTTAAATCGAATATATGTATAGTTATTGCCACACATCATTTTTTTGTTCAGGAGAAATCATATCTATAAGAGAGAATAATCCGATAAAGGAAATACAATGCAAGCAAACCTCAATAGAGAACATGAAAATGTTATGTTGTGGTCCACATTTCACATCCCTTTCTCTGGGTGTATATGGCCTTCTTCACTGCACAATTGGAATTGGTTTGAAGCATTTCATTGTTGAAAAGAGTCATGTTCATTAGAACTGATCCTCATATAGTACTGTTGTTGCCGTGTACAACGATCTCCTGGTTCTGCTCATCTCACTCAGCTCAAGTGTGCTACTTGTAAACAATATATTTTCGGATTATGTTTTTTGACCCACTTTGTAATCTCCTTCTGTTTTAGGGAGAGTTTCACATTCACCTTCACAGTTATGATTACTAACTTTGTAGTCCCCTCCATTCTATTTTCTCCTCCTGTTTGTCCCTTTTCGCTCTTTCCCTTCTTGACAGTATTTTCCTCCTCTCTACTGTCTGCCCCCATCTGCCCTCTCTTTTGTCAATTCCCCTCTTGACTTAGTTTCCTCCCCTCCTACTTTCCTGTAGGGTAAGACAGAAGTCTATATCCATCTGATTATGTACATAATTCCCTCGGAGCCAATACTGATGGGAGTAAGGTTTGAGCCATGCTAATTGCCCACCCTCTCATTTTTCTCTCCACTCTAATAGGGTTTTTGTGCCTCTTCATGTGAAATGACTTAGCCCATTGTCCCCTCCCTTGCTTGAGTCATGATATTGGAAACCAAATTTTTTGTTCAATTTTGGTCTCCATATGAAAGCTAGCCATTCTTCTATTTCTTTGAATGATCATTTTCCTTTAAAATATTATGCTTAATTTCACTGCTGGTGATTCTCGGTTGTAGACCTAGCTCCTTTGTTCTCCAGAACATTATGTTCCATGACCTGTGATGAGCCAACTTTCAGGACAACGCCTGGAGGGCCGGCCTGAGTCAGAGCAAA
>JAJPUD010009352.1:0-11479 GCA_023553655.1 Myrmecobius fasciatus | reverse complement strand
GGTTTTTCTTTGGGGAAAGTCTTCCTTATTAGGATATTGATTTTGTTTCTATGACCTTCCCTGAAGCAATATAGTTAGAAACATCACTGGTCTTGATTCAGAGCACCTCAGTACAAATCCCTCTACAAATTTTGGGGGGACCCAATTGGGATTACATAACTTGTCCAGGACACAGAGCTAGTAAGTGCTTGACAAATCACATCTTGGATGCATAAGTCTCTGTGATGTTGAGATAGGCCAGTGCACTTCCCTGACCCTCAGTTTCTTCATCTCTAAAATAAGTGGGCTGGATTTTCTAATATGCTCTATCTACCTCTTGGCCCATATATGTTCAGAACTGATATAACCTTCATCGCCTGTGGTACCATTTAGCAAGAGGTGGTTTGTTTTATCTCTTTTTAATTAGACCTGTTTTCTAGTAGATGTAAAATCTTTCTGTCTTTCCTTGCCAAGTCTCTGGCTTCTAGTAAGAGACTATGAAGAAGTAGCTCGATTGTGCAGGGGGCCAATGATACCTTCAGGACCAGCCTTTACTTCAGTTTGTCCCTCCCTTTGGTATTAAAGCTCCCGTTCCCTAATGAATAAGAACTTGTGTTCCTAGGAGAATTTCATCCTCCAGGCTTCCATCACCACAACAACCCTACGGGGTCGGTTCTGAGTACTATCCTGCTCATATCACATCCAAGGAAACTGAGGCAGGACTGGACAGTTAAGAGATTTGGCCATGGCTGGCCAACTAGGCGTCGATCTGAATGCAAGCCCCTGTCCTCTTCTCATCTAGCCCCTTGCTGGTCAGGATCCCCTGGGAGACCCCCACCCTGTAACTAATTGATAAGGACAGTAGAGTCGGCCTGGGTTTGGGTGAGTGATGAAGTGTGTCATAATGGGTATAATTGTTATCTGGAGGCTATTCAGAGCCGCAGAGATAGGGCAGTCAATGGAGGGATCTCTAACCCAACAGGCAATAAGAGTAATGGAGACAGACGGGTGTCCTAACGGGACTGCAGGAGCGCGGGGAGGATGTCATCTCCATCAGGATTGCCGAGGCAAACAAAGTAGGGTCTAAAGGGGGAAGTGAGGGCTATGATTCCTGGGTACGGTTTGGGAGCCCTAGTCAGAGGAGGACTGCGTAAATTAGAACTGGTGACAAGGACAAGGAGTCAGTCCGGTCATCTGTGTGACGCCGTGTGGCTGTGGAGTCCAGAGGCCTCTGGTTATTCGCTGGCTGTCACTAACTAGCTGTATGACCTTGAACAGGCCCCCTCATCTCACCCCCACCCGGGGATGGTGCTTTCCACTAATAAATCCCTCCTGACTTGACCTGCCAGAATTGATCTCATTGTGCCCGAAGCAGTTAGCAGAAGAATTGTCATAAACGAAGGCTTCTGAACTGTGGAACGTAGAACACTTTTCTGGGAGTCTAAGAACCTGGATAAGAGTTACTGCTGTGATGCTTATTCATCATTTGATCCTGGCCACATCATTTTCCTCTGGGACTCAGTTTCTTCATCTGTAAATGGGATTAATTTCATGAGGTTGTTGTCCATTTCACAAGGTTGTTATGAGACAAGCACCTAATACAAAGCCAATAATTACATGTGTATAATAACAATTCCCTTGACTGTGTATGTGTGTGTATAAATATAAATCTGTGTTTATAGTCATATCTGTTTACATTCATACATACATACACACACACATATATATGTGTATATATATATATATATTTCAATATTGCATATAGACACAAATATCTAGGCAGGATAAAGGCAGGATAAAGGCAAAATAAATACAAGGTGATTGGATAATATGTGTAAAACACTCATCAAGTGCCTAGCACATAATAGGTGCTAAATTAATGCCAGCCATTGTTGTCTGCTGGGGGTTGCTTAGGGGGATCAGGAAGGCTGAGCTTTGAAGAGAGCTATAGGCTGTCTAAGAGCGGGCTGTGGAGGAGCCCTTGGTCCCCAGCTGGTAGCTCCATTTGTGTGCAGCTATGACGCGGTATGCTGTGTGTGGAACAGTGGGATCCATTTCTCTGGGTCATACAGGGTATGAAGGGGAGTCCACCAGCTTGGATGGTGCAGGTAGGTGGAGACCGCCCAGCCCAGGAGAAGTCAACCAGAAGTGGGTGGGAGCCGGGCTCCTTGGTCCTGGCCCTGAGATGAGAGGCCAGCACCCTCCCCAGCACCTTACCCAGGGGCTCACTCCTTGGCTTTCCCCGCCGTTAGCTTCCCTGAGATGAATGACCTCTGTTTTCTTGGGGCCTGAGGGGACTGCACGGCAGCAGCAACCTCCCAGGGAGCTGGGCACAAGCCTGCCCACTCCCTGCCCACAGGCCTGAGCAGCTCTCCCTTTGCTGCCTTGACTTTGCTGTCATGGTAATGAGCCAGAGAAAACTCAGGAAGCTTCCAGAGATTGGCTTTTGTCAGATGAGTTAAAATTCAGAAAAAAAAGCATTTGACATCTGTATCCCACTCTCCAGAGTGACTGACACGTGCTGAGATTGGGGAGTCAGAGAACTAACAAGGGGGAATGCATTCAGGTAGGAAGGAATCGTGCTAATGGCTCTTTAATGAATACTATTCCCTGCTCGCCTTCCCGAGGAGATGGCGTGTGGAGAGGTTAGGTTGGAGGGGAGCATGAAGGGGCCTGTTTGCTCCCCACAAACTTCACTGCACAAGTCAAGCTGCCCAAGGGGGTAATTATTTAGCAGCAGCCCTCATCTCTTCTGAGCACAAACTGCCATCTGAGTAATGATTGTTGGCCTCTGGGTCATGTGTCTGTTGAAGGAGCTTCCCTTAGAGTCAAAGCAGCTTTCAAACACGGAAACCAGCTAGTCTCCCAAGCTTTTAACACACAATGCATACATATGTAGTATATATGTGTGTTCCTGTGTACATATGGACACACACATATATGTATATTTGTGTGTGCTCTTTTGTAAAAGAAAAAGGTTCAATTCTTTTTTCCTGGGATGTATGATGTGTGTGTGTGTGTGTGTGTGTGTGTGTGTAAGGAGCTTTGGAAAATAGCAAGTGACTTATTGATGCATTTAAAGTATGTAAATATTTAAGTCCAGTGGATAAAAAGATTGTTCTATTTAAAGAGGGTGGATATCTATACATAAAACCCAAAGTGAATGATTAAGGGCCTTGTCCATATCACAGAGCCTGAAAAACACCATCCCTGATCTGCAATGAAATTTTGTGATCACCTATTTAGTGCTTACTGTGTACAGAAGACTATGTTAGACAATAATAGCTGGCTTTTTAATGAGGGAATCAAGATATTATCTCGTTTGAGCCTAATGGGAGCTTTGTTCCTTAGATGCTGGCATTGTCCCCATGTTAATGATGGAGAAACCGAGACTCAGAACGACTGGCCTAGAATTATGCAGCTTCTCAGTACCTGAGGCAGGATTCTAGTCCAGTTCTTTCCTATCCTCCTGGATTTAAATCTATTTCCCCATTTTCCCTTATTGCAGAATCTACATAAGACACAATCTTTGCCTTCCTATTTTAGATTACAGTCCAGTAGGGAACATTACATGTACACAAATAACTATAATACAGAGGAATACATGAGAAGTGGGTACAAGAAATGGGGAAACATGCTGGGTGAGATCTGGTTCTGAGGAGGATGAGAGGAAAGCCTGTCATAGTCCAGCTCTTGGTTCAGTGGCTGGCACATAGTAGGGGCTTAATATCTATTTAGTGACTGACTATTACTGTGCTGAGGGAGGGGAGGGATGCTTCATTGAAGAGCTGATCCTTGTGTTGTTTTCCCCTGACTTTTCCCATGCCTACTGAAGGGCTGGGCACCTGGTAGATGCCCGATGACTCGCATCCTTCCTGAAGGCCGGGGATTGGAGCAGCATTGTCGCTGGAGAGGAATCTGCAGCGTGGCTTGCTTTTCTGACATTAGGCCTGGGTTCCTCTGTCCCATATATTGTATTGTCCAAACAAAGCGGAACGATGGCTTTGCTCTGCACACCAGGCAGCTGTCAGTGCTTCTGTGGCCATTAGTGGTAGCGGCTGAGGAACAGAAGCTTGAGTGATCTGCACAGGTAGTTTGGTCTTGTTTGTTTTGGGCTTGATGTTCCGGATTAATAATGTGAATTTCCCACTGCCCAGGAAAGGTGGAGACAATAGTGATGCTTAAATCAAACTGTCTAAAAGTGCCACGGCAGATGCAGTGGTCTCCGACTAACTTCCATTGGGCTGCCCAAATTGTAGATGTATACGGAGAAGGGATTGCCAGTCCAGCTGCTTTGTTTCACAGATGAGTAAACCAAGACCCAGATACTTGGCCAGGGTCCCATAGCCAGTGAGTGTTGAACCCAGGCCTGCGCCATATCCACTGCTGCCAGCTGCTTCTCAGAAGGGGAGCCTGTGAACAGGAAGGAGATAAGAATGAGCTGATCCAAGTGCCCAAGCTTGGGGGCTGTGGACAAGTGATGCCGGATCCGGGGTTCGGTCTGGACGATGCCAGTGTGGATGAGGACCTTTCTTCAGCCGCCCACCTGGGTCAGCAAGGTCCAGCTAAGTTGTGGCACCAACCTTGGAAGCTCTTGCAGAAGTTTTCTTCCAAGGGCTTGTGCTCAGCAGTTTTATCTGAGCCTGTGTTAGTCTCCATCAGTCAGAATCACATGGTTTTTTACCAAGATTGCTCTGAAATCCTCCCTCTGCAGGGATCGCCTCCTTCTAATAGCTGAAGGATGTCACATGGAAGGAAGAAGGGAGGGGATTTATTCTTCTCAGCCCCAAAGGACAGAAGGAGGACATATCCAGGATTGCGTGGAGGAGCACACACTGCCAAAAAGTCTGCAGAACCATGGAATGTCAGGGGGAAGGAACCTTAGAGAAATGGATACCTTTTACAGATAGAGAAACTGAGTCCCAGAGAAATTCATTTGCCTGAGGTCATATAGCAGGAAAACAGCAGAACTCAAACGCAGAAGCAGAACTGCCAACTTCTACCTGCAGTGCTTGTGAGCTGGTCAGATCTCCATCATTGAATGCGTTCAGTCTAGACAATAAAAATGATAGCGGACGTCTGCCTAGCTCTTCATTGTGTATGGCTCGTTTTATACACGTGATCTCATTTAAACCTCACAATAGCCCCGGGAGATAAGTGTCAGGGTTATCTCCATTCTGAAGATGAGGAAGCTGAGGGTCAAATGGCGGCGTTTATGTGGCACCTGCCATGTGCCAGGCCCTGTGTTGACAGCCTCTTTATGAATTCCATCTCATTTGATCTTCATGATAACCCTGCAGGGAGGGGCTATTCTCATCCTAATTTTAAAATTGAGCTAACCTGACTTGCCCAGGTTCATATGGCTTCCTACCAGCCACCTACAGCACACACAGTGTCTGAGGCCAGTTTTGAATTGTTGCTTTATCCACAAGGGCATGCTATCTCTTGTGTGGATGGCCACTTATTGAGGATGTCATGGAGAGAACTCTTATATTGGGTGAAAAGTTAGAGAGCCGTTGTGGTCTCCATTGCTAGTGCTGGTGATTACTTTCCTTGGAGCTAATAAGTGGGCTTGTGTCCCCAAATTTGGAGGCCTTGATGTATCACGATGGTCTCTCTAGTGGGTTGCTTCTTTATTCCTTTCATATCTGAAAGTGGCGAGGGGCTGACTACAAGTCAGCTCTTGCATAATGCTATGCGCCTGTCCTCAAGGATTTCATAACTGGTTTCTGACTCTCTTGGCTTTGCTGAAGATTTTAACAATAACCACAAAATTGGGAGCCTCCAGTGTCACCGTAAAAAAGTCAGTCTTTTATTATTGGTGTTGGTTAGTTTGTCCAGCAGACAAGTTGGACTCTGAGGGAGCAAACCCCAAAGGACAATTGAGGGGTTCCACAATGTGGAGTCAAGGAATTGAAATTTAATGCCAGCTAGGATGTCAACATGAGTGATGGTCATGGAAGAAATGGCCAAGGATGATCACAACCTTAGATAAGAGGTCAGTTTTTGAGGGTAATTTACATTTTGCCTATTTTTAAAATGTCACCATTGTACCACATGGATTGCCTGGCTTTTTAGAAATGAAGATCATGGCCCAGGGAAATGGTGCAGCATCCCCACAGCTACGTAACTATAGGAAGTACTATAACACGAGGCTCTGACTATGGTCTTTCTGCTCTTTGCACCCATTACCTCTCTGCCCGCCTTGAAATAATCATAATCTCTCACCTTGGAATAGGAATGTCTCCTCAGTACCTTTTCATATTCATCACAAGAGTTAATCCTCCCATTAATTCTGTCAAGTAGGTAATTCAGCTGTAATTATCCACATTTGATTAATCCTCTGATTGGTGAATTTGTTCTTCATCATCCTTTTGAGGAAGCATCTATGCCAGCCATGCTTATTTCAAATCTGGCTCAGCTCATGACTACCTGAACTCCTTTGGTACCCTGCTCTTAGCCCCATCTCAGATCCATGCTTTTTCATCTTACTTTTTTCTTGCTATTATTTCTTTTTTCCATTAGAATGCAACTTCTTGAGGGAAGGATTCTTGTTTTTTGCTTGTTTTTGAAGGCTTAGTGTTTAGCATAAAGCCTGGGACATAGTACATGCTTAATAAATTATCTATCATCTTCTTTCCTTCCTTCTCTCCCTCCTTCCCTTCCTCCCTCCTTCTTTCCTTCCCTTCTTCTCTCCTTTCCTCTCTCTCCATTCCTTCCTTCTTTCCTTCTTTCTTTCCTTCTTTCCTTCCTCCCTCCCTCCCTTCTTCCCTTCCTTCCTTCCTGATGTTCATGGTAAGTTGTATAAGGACATTTTACAAGTAGTTAATAGGACTAGAATTAGAACTAAAGGTAGTATTGATTATGAAAAAAACATTGACTTAGGGTCAGAAGTCCTGATTCTGAGACTTAATGTATGTATATATGATCTTAGACAAATCACTTAATTTCTGTAAGTCTCAGTTTTTATCATCATCATAATAATTGTTATTACTATTCCTCATAGGACAATATGAAGATATTTTGTAAAACACAAAAGTACAGTGTAACTATTAAATATAACTGATATTCAGAGTGTTAAAAGGTTTATAATATGTTTTTTAAAACCTTTAATCCTTCTCTTCTTTTAAGAAAATGCTCTGGATGCATTATAAATAAATTCCTTATTCTTCATAGTTGAACAGATCTTCCTGGATTAAAGCTTTTTTCTCATGCCTCATTGTGGTCAGAACCATAATAATGCAATGTCCTGGGACCATGCCAATGGAGCACAAGCTTTGGGAATTACTACCCATATTGAAAGACTTCAAGAATAGAGCTGGCTTTATAATGAATGGGAGAATCACATCTTGTGTGGTAGTTAGGGTCTAAAGTTGGTACTCAAAACTCAAATTGAGGATAGTCAAAATTATCTTTGAATAACCCCTTAAATGACCCATAAAAGACAATGCAATATCTTTAAAGAGTTGTAATTGATAAGAAGTTAGGAAAGAAGGCTGTCTATGAGAAAGGAAATCCATCCCCGATGTGAGTGGTGGAAACAATTGAATGTCAATTTTATTTTTCATAACACAGAGAGCTAAGCTAATGATCAGGAATTAGGCAGGATTCAAAGCATATAATTCAGTTGTGAGAATTAACTGCTAGTATAGTATGATTCCATTGTGGCATCCATCATCTTCTCAAAAATCCCCACTCAATCTACCTTTTATGGCTATCGGTTCAGGAGAAGGGTCTTATGCTAGCTGACGTCTATCTGAATCAGTCTTTGACTACCTATTTATATGATATGAAGGTCAATAGAAAGGCTCAACAACAAGTTTTGTGTGTGTGTGTGTGTGTGTGTGTGTGTGTGTATAAGGCATGATTATTTTGGAAAACACCAATTCAAAAAGATTACAGGGTTGCAATGATACTAAGTTTATGACCAGTAGCAGCCACTGGAGATTGCACCCTGCCTTTCCCTTTTGCATTTAATTAAGTCCCATTAAATGGATAATAACCCTAAGGATACCAGGAAGAACAAATGTTTTCTATAGAAGGAAAGTATGCATTCTATGCCATTACCCAAAACCATCAATAAAGAAACTTTCCCCAACCATGAAATTTTCTAGAATAGAAACTCATTGTCAAGAACGCAGTGCCATCGGCTCTTCTGTAAATCATAAGAACAATTACTGAGGGTACTGGTGTTTGTCTACTGAATATTCTATCTATTAAGTAATATATAATCTTCTGTGAATTCACCTGCAGACTTCTGGGATGACATAGTAAACAAAAGAGAGTGTTAGTTCCATCCATCACCTCAAGCATCCACATTAGAAAATCTATTTAACAGGAATATTCCTTTAACTTTTTTTCCTCATTTACCCCATTGTAATATGATAATGGAACATGGCCTCAAGTATCACTCTGGTTCAGACATCACCACTTATCATTATGAATTATTGTTTTATTTTTCAGAAACCTTGTTTTTTAAATTAGCTTCCCAAATTTTCTCTTTAAAGGAAGAGCTACATTATATTTAATTCTGTGCCTTTGCCGGGAATCTTTATTTTATTCGGTTGTAGGGGTTTCTCTGGCACACAAATTTACTGAAAAATGAGAGAGTAAAGGTATTTCTAATGGATTCAGGAGATTTGCATGGAACAGGAAGGACAGAAGAAATCCATGTGGTTGGATGGTGCAATTTCAGTGCGACACTTCTATTTTCCTGTGTGACCTTGGTCATAGAATTTCCCCCCTTGGGGCTTCTGAGTGGTTGTAAATTGGAGTTGTTCCTGTTTTGACCAGAAACCCTGAGGGTCTTCTCCCAGATTGATTTTTATTTTTTTGGCTGGGTAGAAAAGGCCATTTTCTGCCTTTGTTCTTACCTAGCCATGATTACTGATTAAGCATTACCTCTGTCAGACTGAGACTTGCTGCTTAAAAGGGCCAAGTCTCCCACTGCATCCAGAACCATCTCCAGTCATCCCGATTTGTATTTTGTCACTGGACCCAGATGGCTCCAGAAAAACAAGTGAAATTGGTGACTGCTCCATCTTCCCTCAGTTCAATCAAACAATAGCTTCTCTGTAATAATCACAGATCATATTTACAGAATTTTTTAAAGTTTATAAAATATTTTCTATCCAAGAACCCTGTGAGGTAGCTGTCAGATTTAGTATCTCCATTTTTTTAAGCTAAACTGAGGCTGAGAGGGATTAATTGATTAACAATAATAACTGTCCCCTGCCGATATGTCCTCTTTTTTCCCCAGTTCATTGTCAGATGGGGGCATTGGAATAGGTGGTTTCTAGTTACGTGCTTTGGTGATTCTTTCTGCCTATGAGAAGGAAATTATACTCCCTGTCTGTGGGAGTAAGGCTGTCACTTCCTATTTTTGCATCTTGGTAAGATGTTAATCCTGATGCCCAAAGTGTGTCCAAATGGTGGGCAGTAGCTTCTGTGCCTCTCTCATCCCCAAAGTGGAGAAGACCAGATGTAAATAATTGCCAACACTCACACCATATTAGACCAAGAAGAGGAAGCCTCGCTGAGTTGGAAAGGACCTTAGCCTAGAAAGAGACCTTAGAACCTAGAAAATAGAACAGCATGGCTTGAAGGAAACCTAACGTGTAAAACAAAGTGACATTTCTAAAAGTAAAAGAAAAAATGTCAAAATCGAACTTAGAATGTTAGATAGGGGAGGGACCCTAGACATTTTCTAGTCCAGGAGATCTCACTCTATTTTAAAGTGATGAACTTCTTTGGGCAATTTGTTAATGTATATGAATAAGAATAATATTGTAACATACATAGGATTACAAAGGAAACCAAATATGTTGAAATATAGATTTTATTTTTTTCCTTCCCATTTCACAGACCCTTTGGATACCAGCTTAAGAACTCTCCATCTAGACCAACTTTTCCTTTTACAAATGAAAAAAATAGAAAGTTGAGAGATCAAATAAGTCACCTAAGACCATTCTATGACTATTCCTGGCCTAGAGTCTCTTCCTCTTGACTCCCAATAGACTTTATATCATGATTATGACTCAATTTTTGGCTTTGGTGAACCAGGTATAGCAACATTATTATCAGAACCAAAGTAATTGTATCCAACACTTGTTCCTTGAAGGAACACACACACACAGACACACACACACTCACTGAGGAGTAGGCATAAATGAGTTGGAGTATTCTTCCTATGTGCATTTTCCTCTGCTCTCAAGGTGCTCAGAATAACCAGGGGTAGATCTTTCTGACCTAGGGATGGCTGAGACACTTGAATCCTTGACTAATTCTTGTAGTTAAAAGTCAATTGCATTGAGCCAGATTGGGAGGCCAAATGTTAGCTATTACCAGGAAAACCCTCATCTGTAAGGAGCTTTAAAAGGAATTGCTGCCAGACTATGGTGTGGCAGGGACTGGAAGGGACCTTTGAATGGAGGGCCTCCACTATTAAACTTGTAGAGCTGTGCTGTCAAATAATGATTGATATGTGAGAGATCCCTATGGGCCTCTTATTAGTTTTAAAATGCAAAATTACCTGCTTTATTGTATTTTTATTTATTTGGTTAAATATTTCCCAATTATATTTTAATCTGCTTCAGTTGGCACTGGGAAGTGTTGCAGGCAGCATGTGGCCTGTGGGCTATGTGTTTGATACCTCTGCTTTAGAGGAAGCAGCATGTATCCTAAAATTAGAATGTTGCAGAGTTTAGTTTGGTCCTTTTGGGAAGATGGTACGTAAAGTGTTCCATATTTTTAAATGGAAAAAATATAAACCTCCACAGTTTCAAAAATTGTAATGGAACTTAGATTTCATCACTTTTATTTTACAAGTCGGGAAACTGAAGATGCCCAGCTTTAGTCATTTTCTTGTCCAAAATCTCAGATAGCATATGAAAGCTTGGGTTTAAATCTGCTCTCTGAAGTCCAGAGCCCTTTTCATCACTTTATGTCACTTCTTTATAAGCTAGATTGTAAAGATTGGCTTGGGGCAGCTAGGTACCACAGTAGGTAGAACACCACCCTTGAAGTCAGGGTGTTCAAATATGACCTCAGACACTTAACACTTCCTAGTGTGTGTCCTGGGCAAGTCACTTAACCTCAATTGCCTCTGCAAAAAACAACAAACAAACAAACAAAGAAAAAAAAACAACAACAAAAACATCCAACCAACCAACCAAAAAAAAAAAAAAACCCAAAACAAAAAACCATAAAGACTGGCTTGCTTTTGGGGATGTTACTAAGATAACATTTCACTGAATCATAGCTGTTTAGTCATATTCATTAATATAACACTCTATTAATAGAAATATATTAAGCATTTTAAGTTCTTGGGAACTTATCATGAACAACTATCAGACCCTGAGAATCTTGATGGAGATAGTTTCATTACCATCAGCCATTTGTATCATTTCTGGTTTCCTACTTCCTTGATTCAATCCTTCTCCAGAGGAAAGAACAACTCAGAAGCTGGGAGGATGTACTCTGATTTTAAAAGTGGTCAAGA
>JAJPUD010009351.1:33704-75171 GCA_023553655.1 Myrmecobius fasciatus | reverse complement strand
CTGTCTGTCTCTCTCTGTCTCAGTCTGCCTTTCCTCTCTCTCTCTCTCTCTCTCTCTCTCTCTCTCTCTCTCTCTCTCTCTCTCTCTTCTTATTCTGTCTGTCTCTCTCTTTGAATATTTGTGTCTGTCTCTCTCTGTGTGTATCTGTCTTTCTCTCTGTCTCTGTCTCTCTCTGTGTCTCTGTCTCTCTCTGTGTCTCTGTCTGTCTCTGTGTATATCTCTCACTCTCTATCTCTGTCTCTGCCTCCATCTCTCTCTGTGTCTCTCTGTGTCTGCTTCTCTGTCTCTGTCTATTGCTCTCTCTCTGTCTCTACCTCTCTGTCTGTCTGACTCTCTGTCTCTTTGTCTTTCTGTCTCTGTGAGTGAGTGACTCTATGTGTGTGTGTAGACTTCATATGTCCAGCCTAAAGACAACAAGCATTCAAGTATTTATTAAGGGCGTACTCTATGCTAAGTGCAGGGGATACAAATAAAGGCAGAAAGGCAGACAGTCCCTGCCATCTAATGGATGACAAAACATGAAAACTAGGAGACAAATGACTTGGGCCAGTTTCCAAAATGGAGCCCACTTCTGACAAAGAAGTTACTCAAAGGAGAAAGGGACAGCTGGAAGACAGATATTCAAGGGTGAGAAAGCCCCAGGAGTTGAGGAATAAATAAATGAAAACAAATCAGTAAGCACTTATTATGTGCTGAGGATGTAAATATGCTTGGCAAATCACTTAACCCTGTTTGCCTCAGTTTCCTCATCTGTAAAATGGGGATAATAATAGCACTAAGGTTTTTTTAAGGATCAAATATTAATTATAAAATACGGTGACTAAAACAAAACATGTTATATTATAAAGATTGTTATGATTATTATGGAACAGATCTTGTCTTCTACCAGTCTCTAATGCCCAGAAGCCTGCTTACTTTTAGCCTGCTTTGATGCTTCCTGTTGAACTGAGTATTCTGCTCGCCAGTTTGCCCTAGTTAGATGGCGTTCTATGTAGGTACTTACCTACACTGCCCAGCCTTCCCCTTGGCCGAGAACAGAGCTCAGGCTGCCAGGAAGGGCTGAAAATCCCTTTCAGTGAGAAAAAAGGGAATTGCCTGAGCATGACTCATGCCTACTTTGTTAATGCCCCATCTCAAGGACGGGAGATTTTAAACTTGGCCATCATTGCTCACCTTGAAAACTTCAAAGTCCGCCCTTTAATAAGGACATCCGTGTATTATTAGAGCTACAAGAACATACACTGGTGACTGGAGGAAATGGGCTGGAATATTAAGAGGGTTCAGAGTAGGGTCAGGACAGAGCTCTACTCTGATCCACCACTGTCTCCTGGAGCGATCCGGGGCCAATCACTTTCCTTCTCAGCCTTCGTTATCGTCCCTTGAAAATGAAGAGATTGGACCGACTGGTGTCTAAACCCTTTTTCAGCATGGAGCATCCCCTCTGCACTCCTTCTCCTCCTTTAACTGACAGGGCTGGGTCCCAGAGAATAATCAGCTGCTCCTCCCCTGGGCAGATAGGGTTTGCACCACTATGTTTGCTGAGCCCCCCACATCCAGTGGGCTGCCCATTATCAATCAGCCAGTAAAACAGCATGAGCTTTTCCAATATACTGAGAAGACACAGCAAGAACAGTAGTTTTGAAACAATCTCCCTGAATGGAAATACATTCTCCCCTTCCACATACAAGGTTCTCAGGAAGAATGGGCTCAAAATTTCAGTATCACCTAGGTACAGATAGTACACTGGTATCAATACAATGGGTATTAATTATGGATATAGATTAATGCAACAGGTAGATACTATACCTAGCAAAGGGTTACCTCCTGACCCTGACCCCAAAAGTCTGTTTCTCCCTTTGTGGAGAATTTGTAAGATTTCCTTTTTGTCTAAAATACTGTTGAGCTCTAAGAATTAAAGGTCCCATGCCCTGAAAATGCTCAGGAGAGTATCTGTCTATAGGTAGCCCCTTTAAAAATAAGCTCCTCCTACCACTTTCCAGTTGCTGCTGGAATCAGTCATGGATCAGTTGGATAGCCCAGTTGCCTGGACACATCCCTTCAGGAGGACCATTCACACAAGATCAAGAAAGAAGAGCTTAAGTGAAATACAGGAACTTTGCCTCAATGGACACGTGATGGCCAGATGGGGAATCCCATTTTTGGACATATCCCCATTAGGGAGCTCATGACGATTCTTCCTCACTCGCTACCAGAAAGAAAAAGAGCAAAGGGTCCGGGAGAAAGATCTATATCTCATTGCCATTGTCCTTTAAGCTAGTGCTCACTCTCCCCCTAGACATGACAGTTTCTGTGGGAGGATGTTCTCTAGATTTGTAGGAGTAGATGTTCAATAACCAGTTATTTTTGGAAAATGTTTTTTTCTGAGGGTTATTTTACCAATCTGCTGACTGTTGATGTGAAGGTTTGGTGAGCTTCCTTCTCACCTTGAGTGACTGAGGAGTTTCTACTGTATAATGCAGTGATAAAGGGTCTTTTGGTTCTCAGAGCAGCTAAAACAACTGATGCTCCATGAGATGCTAAGCCGGAGCTGAGTACTTACACAAAGAGTGAACTGCAGCTCTTTGGCTCCCATAATCCTTTTCTTGGCCACATGTTCCATGCATGTTCAACCAGAGGCAAACAGAAAATATCTAAGCATTTTCTAATGAAACCTGCCCCATCTCCAAAGACTGGCCACTCAATTACTAGGGGAACCACATGGAACCACAGAGAATTTCAGCATGGGGAGGGTATTCTATGACCCTCCTGCTTGACCCCAAGTTCAGCCATCTAGGACATTTCCCAAGTCTCCATATCTGAAAATTAAACCACAAAATCTTAGATAATTTGCTCATAAAAAAAATACAAGAAAAAAGACATTCAGCAAGTGGATAGATACATACATACATACACATATGAACAAGGGAGGCAATATGGTTCATTTAAGGGTTTGGAGTAATTGGCTTCTTTTGAGATCTCTCCCAGCAGTAGATCTATAATTCTTTTCTGGTGACAATGGATAGCTTTGCCTTACCCCAATCTTATTGAAAAGGAATAATATTCTTCCATTACAGATAATACCAGTTCTTGGTTTTCAATAGATTGTTTATCATTTTAAGTAATGTTCCATTTATCTCCATGATTTTTAATGTTTTTAATATGAAGTAGTCTTATGTTTTTTTCTTCATCTGGTGATATAATCAGGTGATTTTTACATTTTGTTATTAATAAAATGTATCATATTTATAGTTTTCCTGATGTTTCATCAATACTATATTACTAGTGTAAATCTAACCTGATCATAGCATATAATTTCATGAACATGTTGCCTCCTTGCTAATATTGTGATGAACATTTTTGCATCGATATCTATTAGAAATATTGATTCATAATTTTCTGCTCTTATTTATCTCTTTTTGTTGTAGGTATCAGGAACATATCTAAGTGTGAGCTGGCCATGCCTTTCCAGAGTTCTGGGTCATCTGCAAATTAGCTTTATGCTTATTGCTTTATAGGTGAGTAATTAAGTAATCTGACCAAGATTATAGTCTATCACATGTGAGACTTGAACGCTGGGCTTCTATTTCTAGAATCTTTCCTCCCAATGTGAAGCCCTGGAACACTCCCAGGCCAAATAAATAAGATCCATAAACCCTGTGGATTAAGAACGGGGCCTAGAATAAACTCAAGACAGAATGGCTTTTTGGATTTTGAAAAGTGCTTTTAGTGCCTGAGGATACTTAGCCTGGAGGAGAAAAGACATTTAGAAGATAAGATAATTGTTTTCATATATGTGGCAGGCTGTAATGGGAAAGAAAGCCCCCACTTCTCCAAATTGTTCTTATGCACAGCTCTGAACCATAGGAGACAGCTAATAAGTGCTTGCTGACCAGCACATTCAAGCCTGTTTTAATGATTGGAACAGCTTTGTCTAGTTCTCCCATTGTGTTCCTATTTCTCACAAAGCTCAGTGGGAAGAGCTAAAAAAAATCCCATTCAGATTAGCTTCAGAATATATAAAATATCCTGGAGTCTTTCTCAAGACACACTCAGGCTCTATTCAAATATAACAACAAATTGCTTTTTAACAGTTAACAGAAACCAAATCATTGAAATGAGGTTGCTCATTCATATTGCTTAGATGCTAACATCTCCTAAATATGGGGGTATTATCTCCATTAATTTACAGATTGGGTTCCATACCCATTGACCAAAATAATTTTTTTAAAAATCTGGAGTAATAAAAGATGAAGAATCTCAATGTAAATGATTAACAACAACTATGAACGAAGGGGTGTGAGACCAGGTGGTTGGTCTAGACACTTTTCAGCTCAAAATCTGTGATCCCACATGATTTTCTAAGGCAACCTTTTCCAAATCTGTCTTATTGTTATAAAACGTTTCATTACATCAAGTCAAAATACGTCTCTGCAACTTCTATTTTATTATTTTGACTTGGTCAGTGGAACATGTCAAATCCCTCTTTGATGTGATCACACTTGAACTGCTTGAAGATAAACAGCACATTCCCCTATTTATCTCCTCTACAGGTTATAGTTTCTAAACTTGTGGGTCTCTGAAGAACATCTAAGATCCCATTGGGCTGGGTGTGTGTGTGTGTGTTTCCACAACACATGGTTGATTCATTGAGAATGCAATGTATTTCCAGATGACACAGATCTGGGAGGAATATCAAATGCCCTGGGTGACAGAATCAGGATCCAAAAGAACTTAACAGACTGGGACATTCGATTGACCCAAAAATGAAATTTAGTAAGGACAATGGGACGGTCCTTTGCTTGTGTTCAAAAAATCCATTTGGGCAGCAGCATGGGAATAATCAGAGAGTAGTTTGTTTGAAAACGTTTGAATTAACATGAGTTAATAAACATAAAATAGCAACAACAACAACAAAAGCCCTGTATTAATCTGGATATCTCAGCAGGGCTGAGGGGTGATGTTTATGCACTGAACTGCATACCTAGGAGACCTGCTCATTCTCAGAGCCCGGTGATATAAGTCTACTCTCAAAGAAGGTTAGCATCCAAGGATAAGAAGGTGACAGTCCTAGTGCATGCTGCCCTGGTCAAACCACACCTGTGACATGACACATCATTCTGAGCTGATCTAGGGAATATTCCGAGGCAACCAGGAAGGGAAGGTCATGGAGTCCATGTTACAGAACAATCATTTGAAGGAAATGGGGACACAGCTTGGAGACTAGAGAATTCAAGAAGGGACATGATTTCCATTTCAATACTTGTTGTATGTAAAAAAAAATGTGTTTTGGTTAGCAAAACTAGGAACAATGACAGGCAGATGTAGGATTGATATAAAAAAATTCTTAAATAAATAGTATAAGGTGCCTTCTTACAAGAGGTTGTCAAACAGGCTGGATGAGACCTTGTCAGGCAGGTGATAGAGGGGATTCCTTTGGAGGATGGCTTGGACTAGATAGCCACGGGTCCATTCCAATTCTCAAATCCTGATCCACATCTCTTGATCTTTTAAACAAGAACTATTGTCTAGTGGATAGAGCACCAGCCCTGAAGTCAGGAAAACCTGAGTTCAAATCTGACCTCAGACATTTAACACGTCCTAGCTGGCTGAATTTGGGCGAGTCACTTGACCCCAAATGCCTCAACAAAAAAACAAAACAAAAAACAAAAAAAAAAACTATTGTCTAAACAACCTTCTTCCAACCTATAGTGCTACCATCAAAATCCAGATTTAGAAAATCACATTTCCCCCCAAGAGATGTCATCTTATCATCGCTGCCCCATTCCCCTAACCTGTTAAGATATTTTTGAATAAATATAGTACTTTATGGTGTGTTGGCCATCCATCTCAGAAAGTTTGTATCATCTGCAAATATGAAGTTTATGTTTTTTTATATTTCTATCTAAATTATTGATTTTAAATAAAAAAAAACCCTTCACAATAGGGGAAAAGCTGTCAGAAAGACACAGTCTAAATTGCTTACAGATTCTGTCACACTGTCCAAGTGATTTCCCTCACCTTCCATCTCTGACCTCATTCAGTTCCCTTGCTCCGGGCTCTCTTTGTTTCTGTGGGAGGGCCACAAGTATGAAGAACAGACCCAAGCAGACACAAAAATACCCTTCTGTTACTGCCCCCACCCACAGGTTAGCATCCCTCTGCTGTGAGGACCCCAGAACCAAGACATAGACCCTCTGTCTGACTGGTTTCCAAGACTAAATCCACTGAGCCTACCCATACTCCTTAGCCAAGGATCACTCCAGGAGTGAACCTACCCTTCCAGGGATCTACCCTCTGACTCCTGACAGGTCCCCCACTCACTCCAGTGTTATACACTCAGGACCCTGTGATACAGCAACACCTATTGTTGCCAAGGGCAACGTCAGGAGAATGCTTTGCCTAGGTCTCCATAGCCTGGAAATGGTCATTTCCAACCAAGCACAGGTTCTCCCACTCATTGTCTATCACTCCACTAGATACCACCTGCTGGTTTACATTAATCCGTTAATTAAAGGTTGGCTCTAAGCATTGAGCCAACTCCTAAATACATTCAATGGCTTTTTTTGGTATAGCTAACATCACTCCATCTGATCCACAAGGATCTCAAAATCCACCAGGTCTACATTGCTTGCACTTCTCTGATTCATCCATCAAGAATGAAAAAAAGAGGAGGACCTGAGTTCAAATCTGATATCAGACACTTAACACTTCCTAGCTGTGTGACCCTGGGCAAGTCACTTAATTGCCTCAGCAAAAAGCAAAAAAAAAAGATAATTTTGTCGGGACTTCTTCTACTAAAAGTGTGCTGGGTCGTAAGGATCATGGCTGCCCAAAGAACCTGCTTACTGTTCCTCTACAGATCCATTCCATAAGCTGCGGATAAGAGCTGCCCCCTTTCAAACTGATGCCTTTGTTTCTGCTCTTTGAATTTTGAAATATAGTGTTTGACAATCTTTGTTAAATTCATAACAAAAAAGAAATTTAAAAATAATGAAAATAAAAATAGGTTCTAGAAAAGCTCCCATCTGTTGCAGAAATTTATGACATATTTCCAGAAACTGTGACTCCTTTTCCTGCCCAGGAGAAAGTCATCTACCAAGCTTTGGATGGGGATTGGCCAAATTGAAGCTGAGAGGTTCTGATTGGTGGGAGAGGGAGGACCTCAAGTTCATTAAACTCACTACATCTAGCAGTTTGCAGACCATCCTAGTTTTGTAGCTCACTCCACTCCAGGTGGAGAGAGACAGACAGACAGACAGACAAACACAGAGGCAAAGAGACAAAGAGAGAGACAAAGGAGAAAGAGACAGATTTGAGAGAGAGACAGACAGACACAGAGACAAAGAGAAGAGAGACACAGAGAGAAAAGGAGAGAGAGAGACAGAGACAGAGAGAGACAGAAAGAGAGGAGAGAGACAGAGAGAGAAGAAGAGAGAAAGAGAAATATGGAGAGAGAAACAGAGAGGAGAGAGAGGAGAGAGACACAGAGAGACACATACAGAAAGAGAGAGACAGAAACAGACAGAGACAGAGACAGAGAGTTTTCTTCCATGATTAGTTATCAAAGTAATATTGCTCTAGCTTTCTGGAAGGGTGTTACTGGTCACCTTAAGGCTCCATTTGGCATCCCTGAGCTTCAGACCAAGACCTCCCTCCATGGTCTCCACTATATGAATTGCTTACTACTGTAGAGCATGGATTGACTTGTATTAGCTTGTAAATATCCTGTGCCTAATACCTCTCCTGGTGCATAATAGATGCTTAACAAGTGCTTTGTTTTTAATTCATTTATTAATTCAGAAATCAATATCAGGTTTAGAGATCTATGGTCTGAAGAATGTATCTTTTTTTATCTTTTTTTTTAAAAATTCAAGCATTTGCCCTGGTTTCATTCTTCACAATCCATAAAACAGAATGATCTAATAGAACTAGAGGGAGGAGGGATGTTGGAAGCCATCTAGTCCAACCCCTTCATTTACAGATGAGGAAAGTGAGACACAGTAAGGTTAGGTGATTTGCCCAAGTTCACACAGCTCGTGGCAGAGGTGGGGTTTGATCTCAGGGTCTTGGACTACAGGTCCAGTGCTCCTGACATCATAGCACACAAATAAGGTCATCGTGATGGCTTGTCTTCCCTATGGAGACTTTCCTGATTCCCACAGACTATGATCAGACCTGGAGAAGTAATCTGAGGATGTCACAGTACTCACTATCCCACACATTCTGGATTCTGTCCTCTGTCTCTGTTTCTCATTCTCTCTCTGTCTCTCTCTGTCTCTGCCTCTCTGCCTCTCTGCCTCTCTCTCTGTCTCTTTGTCTCTCTCTTTCTCTGTCTCTGTCTCTGTTTCTGTCTCTCTGTCTCTGTCTCTGTTTCTGTCTCTGTCTCTCTCTCTCTGTCTCTGTCTCTGTTTCTGTCTCTCTCTCTGTGTCTCTGTCTCTGTCTCTGTCTCTCTGTCTCTCTGTCTCTGTCTCTGTTTCTGCCTCTCTCTGTCTCTGTCTCTGTCTCTCTCTCTGTCTGTCTCTCTGTCTCTGTCTCTGTTTCTGTCTCTCTCTCTCTCTCTCTGTCTCTTTCTCTCTCTCTCCTGGAGTCAGTCCCCTCTGTGGTCACCAGCCTCTGCAATCCTGTGATTCTGTGATTGTTGGGAGCAGACAGCAGGAAGAGGGAAATGTGCCAGTCCTAATGGGTGGGTGGCAGTTAGGGTCAAGGGTGGAATAGTTGGCAAGGAACTGGAGTTGGGGGAGAGAGCTGGGGATGCTCTGAGCAGGACTCAGTGACCGATAGTGCAGAACGGGACTTCGGAGAAGGCTGCAAATAGGAGAGGCTGTTGGGAGGTGCATGAGATTGTGTAAATCTGAAGAGAAGCATTTTAGATAATCTGTGAAGATTTCTTTGGGCACTCTGTGGATGGTTGTGACCTGGACAACAAAGCAACTGCTGTTCCCAAAGAGTAGAGCAGGCTTATGGACAGTGAGGATGACATCTGTCCTGGGCAGGTTGCATTCAGGGGGTGGCAGGCCATCTGGAGGAGAGTTCCTCCCGTAAATGCTTAGAGACAGGGGTGCCCAATGGGGCATCCGGGCCTGCCAGCATGAGTCCTTCTCACTAATCTGAACATGGCATGGCTCTGAATCCTCTGGCCTTCCTAGCTGTTCATCTTGCAGCATCCATGAATTTTTATTTTGTATTTTTAAAATATATGAATATTTAGTTGTTTCTCCCAAATCACACATTATCTCTGAAATGTGGGATGGTTTGGGGTTTGTTATCTTCATGTCCCTAAAAGCTAGCCATGTTTGACATGTAGGAGATTCTTAGGAAATCAGATTAAATCATATTGCCCAAAATCTCAGGATTCTATCATAAAACACAACCCCCGGAAATTAAAACAATGGGCAGGTGCAGGCTGGCCATGGTAGCACAGACTGAGACTCCCCTTTTTCTTTCTTTCTTTTTTTTTCCCTGAGGCAATTGGGGTTAAGTGACTTGCCCAGGGTCATGCATCTAGGAAGTGATAAGTGTCTGAAGGCAGATTTGAACTCAGGTCCTCCTGACTTCAGGGCTGGAGCTCTATCCATGGCACCACCCAGCTGCTCCAAGACTCCCCTTTTTCTTCTGGCCATTTGGACGCTCAATTCCGCCTCCAGCTTTTGAGGCTTATTGTGCTCATATTGACCTAATATTCCGACCCTTTCCCCAAAAACTATTCTCTTATTATGCTTCCCACATCTTTTACTTGATTGGTGGGTTATATATAATTATATATTATATATTATATTAATGTTATGTATTATGTATAATATGTGCAATTTTATATTATATATAAATATGTATTTTTCAATTTAAGGATAAGACTTTGTATTAATCCCTATTAAGTATAAAATGTTGCTTTATTGGGTTGATCCCATTATTCCTGATCTGCGACTTTTTGGGACCTTTATTATATTTGGTATCTTTATGGCACTTTCTCATTTCATATGTATATCACCTATAACTTCATCCAAGTCACTGATAAATATGTTATATCTTACAGGGCCCAGCCCAGAGAAAGGGACCATTTACTTGACCCTCATCCACCTTTGGGGACAGCAGCAAATTCATCTAGTTACTTTGCTGTCCAGCTCACAGCCATCCACAAAGTGCCCAAAGAAATCTTCACAGATTGTCTAAAATACTTCTCTTCTCTTCAGATTTACATAATCTAAGGCAAGCCCTAATCTTGCTAAGCAACAGAAAAATGGAAATCAGACTCATGGGGTGGAATAAAATCCCAGAAATCCTAGAAAACTAGAGAACGTAAAACATGGGCAAATGAAGTATCGGTAGAAAGACTCTGGCAACTGGTGGCAAGACTGGAAGGGATACATTGGAATAAAAGTGACCAAGAGAGAGGGTCATGGCAGCTGTCTAGATGGGAGCTCATAAGAACTGAGCCTCAGTCAACAGCCAAGGAAGTAATTAGCAGGGAAAAGCACATAGTGTCGTATTTTTGAGAAATATAATGGAAATGTTGGGTCTTTAAGTGATTCTATACGGAGAGAAAGAGACACAGAGAAACTGTAGAATCTGCTGAAATAGAAGCCCTGGTTCCCATAGCCCTCTCCTGCCAAACTCCAGAGCCAGCCCCAGCTGATTCAAGATTGACTCAGCTGAACCTGGTATGTTGACATTTAATAAAAAGGCAATGCTGAAAATCGGAATGGAGTGGACAGATCTAGGATCTGAGGGGAGAGGAGAAGGGGTGTCCTAGGCACAGAGATAGACCCCAGTGGGCTTCCTAGCTATGCCCTGAGCCATGTTTGGGGGCCAGGCTGAGGAAGGATCCAGTTACCCTACCTTGATCACAGAGGGCCTTTCCCATGAGAAAGAAAATGTTGCAGCATCCTTAGGTTGCTTTCAGAGGCCTGTTCACTGAAGTATGAATTTCTGGCTTGAAAGGGGGAAATTCTAAATGGAGAACTGAAAATATCAAAACCATGTTAGGTCAGGGCTTTTGTTTCCCTTGGGAGCTGGAACGCATCCTTACACAATCCTCTCTCCACTCTGCCCTCCTCTTCCCTCTGCTTCTTGTTCCTCTCCCATTTTTTCCCTAAGACTCTGAATTTGGAAGCAACAGGCCCAGCTTTGAATCTAGATCCTGTTACTGAGTTAACTACTCAAGACCTCAGTTTCATCCATCTGTGTGAAAATGAAAGGGAGGGCATGGGCTCCATCATCTCTAAAGTCCCTCCGAGCTCTGCTGTTCAGTGATTTTCCCTCCATTGTTTGTTCCTTCATTTCCCTCTCCTCCCTTTCCCTAAAGAAGATAAGTAGCTGGACAGAAGTCCCATGGATAGGAAGCAGGTAAGCTCATGTGCCTTGAATCCAGGCTCAGTAATCCTTAAAATCATATGTTCAATTCAGATGATAAAGTCAATATTGACACTTCTGTATATATTTTAAAAAAAAAATCAACTCTGGAAAAGGGAAAATTAAAAAAAAATTCAAATGTATAAGATAGTAGATAGTCAAAGAAATGATAACAGCAAAACTGAAAGCAAAATAAAAAAGGGAAAATTAGGAGCTCTTTTGTATGTGTGTGTAGAGGGAACCATAAATCATTACCTAATTTGAGTTTAAGGAATAAAACCAAATATTGGTATCAGAACTGAAAAGAGTTAATTTACAAAATGCATGGAGAAAAGAAATTTTCAGAAAATATTCATTTAATTATATGCCAGTTAAATTGGTAATGAATGCACATTTATCAAAAACAAAAGAATAAAATATCCAGATTAACAGAACAGGAAACAGAGAATCTTAATAGGAAAAAAAAATTAACAAGACATAAATGAGCTCCCAAAGGGTATGAGCCGGGCAAGAGAAGAGGTGGATGTGAGTGTGTGTGTGTGTGTGTGTGTGTGTATGTATAAAAGGTACAGGGTATAATATGGGGATGGGGGTAAGAGGAGGGGGAAAAGAATCAAATAAATATACATGACGATCTCTTTAATTCAAAGAACAATTAAAATTCCAATAATACACGGAAAGTGGGAAAGATTGCAAAAGGAGTCCTAGCAAATTCCTTCAATAAAACCAAATATTTTCTTAACACTTAAATCAGGGTTTCTAGAACAATATCCTTAATTAATATTTATATAAAAATTAAATACAATATTAGCAGAAAGATTATAACAACAAATCATGAAGAATATGTGCTTTGACCAATTTGAATTTATATCTAGATTCAAGGTTGGTTTGATATTAGGAAAATTTCCATCATAAAAGAATGCATTAATGACAAGGCTCCCAACTCTATATTTTCACTGAGTGTCCCCAAGCCTACAATTCTCTTTCCTCATTTCCATTTCCTGGTTTCCCTGGTTTCCTTCAAGTCTCAAGTAAAATTCTATCTTCAGAAGAAGTCTTTTTCAGTCACTTAAAAAAAATTATTTTCAGTTGCAAATCATCTCCCTTTTCCCACCCCCTTCCTTACTCTTTAAGAAAAAGAGAAATATGAAGAGTATCATAAGAGGTGAAGTGAAAAATTGATTGTATTAAATTAGAAATCTTTTACACAAACAAAATAAGTGCAGCCAAAATTAGAAGGAAAGCAGGAAGCTTAGGGAAATTTTTGCAGCAAATTTCACTGATAAATATCTCATTTAAATCCAAATCAGCTTCCTAGCCACTTTCCCTTTTCCTCCAGGGTTTGATCTCTGGGGCTAAGCAAAACAAAGCTAATCTTTAGCAGGGAATGCTTCAGATATAGGAAGATGGTCATACTCTTTTTTTTTTTTTTCTTGGCCTAAACATCCCCAGATCCTTCAGCCAATCCACACGTTAATACTCTCACATTATTCTTGTTATGTTCTTCTGGCTACAATATAGCTTGTCAATAATTTTTCTAAAAAGAAACCAAACACAGTAATTGAGATTTGACCTGCCCATGGCAGTATAGAAGAAAGATGGTAGACGCCTTGTTCTAGACCTTAAATCTCCTTTCATGTAGCCATCATACAGCACTGGCTGGTGTAAAGTCTCTTGCCTTTTATACATTAAACCATCATCTGGCCAAATACATCCATATCCTTTATTTATGAAGTAGATTTTTAATCCGAATGTGGAACTTTGCATTTGTGTCTATTAATATTTCCTTTTAAAACTTAATCTCATCCTCAATAAATCAACAAGCACTTTTTTCTTCCCCCCTTTTCAATCAAAATCCTCTCATTTTCTCTTCCTCCTACTTGCCCAATTTGAAAGAAAAAAAAAATTCATTTAACCTACATTGAGAGTCGAGCAAAACAAATTCTCACATGACCTCCAAGGTATGTCTCATTCTCTATTTTGAGCACATCACTTTTCTTTCAGGAGATGGAAAACATACATCATCATCAGGCTTTTAGAATCATGGTTTAAAATGATTTAGAGCATTTAAGTTTATCAAAATTGTCCTTTTACAAAATTGTTGTTATACTATAATCTCGGAGTTTTGTTCTCTTCTTTTTGTCTCAGTTCTTATAAATTTTCCAGACTTCTCTGAAACTATCACCTTCATCAATTCTTTTAGAGCATATTCTTCCATTACATGGCAGATAGGTGGTAAGGTAGAGCAATAGCCTTGGAGTCAGAAGGATCTGAGTTCATATCTGGCCTCAGACACTTATTAATTGTGTCACCTTTGTTTTATCCAGAATTGTCATCAAAAAATATCGTTCCATTGCACTCTTATACCCTAATTTTTCAGTCATTCCCCAATTAATGAGTACCCCTTTGGTTTCCAGTTTTATGTTACTACAAAAATAGCACAAGTATAAAATACTTTTGCACAGTGGGTCTTTCTATTTTACCAACAAGCACTTATGAAGCACCTGTAATGTCCCAGGAATTTTTCTAAGTGATGATCACTAACCTATCAAGATCTGGTTAGGTAGAGAATCTGACATCCAATAAATTATCTGCTTCTCTAAACACAATATCATTTTTGAACTTCAAATCATCCAAATCACTTACAAAAATGGTGACCAACACAAATCCTTGGATATTTCCCCAAAGACCTCTTTCCAAAGTGACCTAGAACTATGAGTGACTTCCTTTGAGCTCCATCTTCTAGCCAATTTCAAATGCTGGAAACTCTATCATCAGCTGCCCACATAAAATCATTATTACTGTGACCATAATTGCTGATAGACATATGTATACATATCTATATCTGTATTTGTTTCTATCTCTCTACATACATATACATGATGTGTACGTATATTGATATATCAATTTATAGCTGTCTACCTATCTAATTACTAAAGTTTCCAGTATACTTCACATACATCATTTCATTTGATGGCTACAACAGTTTCATCAAGCAGATGATATGACTGTCCCCATTTTACAGGATCCTAACAGACTTTCACAGGGTCACAAAGCTAGTTAGTATCTAAGGTGGGATTTGAAGCTAGGTCTTCCCAAATCTGTCTTGAGGTCTATTACTCATTGTTGTATAATTGTTCCTTAAAGTATGGGTATGATTTCAAGAAAAGGAAATTAAATCCAGTTGAATGGTGGGCAGAGCACTGGGGTCAGAAAGAACTGGGTTCAAATATCACCTCCAGTAATACCTTACTGGTTGACTTGGACATGCAACTTGACAAGCACATGTCCCAATCTCCTTACTTATGAAATGACATGATAAAAATAATAATAATACACTTTAAAAGACTTGTGGAAATCAAGTGAGAAAATAGATATTGCAAGTGATTTGCAAACTACATAAGGGGAAAAACATAAATATCAGTTACAATATTATGTTGATGCTGAAAATATGAAAAAGAAAAAATAAAATAAAATAGCCCTTACTCTTGAGGTGTTTATATTCTACTGGATTTGAAAGACAGTTGATAAAGAAACCACTCTAGTCATTTCAGGGAATAGCATAAGGAAAGACACAAAGCAGACAGCTTTATGTGGGGTACCAAGGAAAATCCAGATAAGCCAGGGGGGATGAAGAAGAACAATCAAATAACGCCGAAAAAAATAAACTGGTGCCAGAGTGTGGCAGGCATTGAGTGGGGAAAAAAAGAACCTAGAATGGCCAATATCGATAGAGAACCACTGACAGTTTCTGAGCAAGAGTGAAAGGCTTAATACTGGGGCATCAATCCTTAAATATGGGGCAACTTAGTGGGTAAAGTTCTGATCCTAGTAAAGAAGATGCATGCTCCTAAGTTCAAATCTGTCCTCAGTCATTTGCTATCTGTGTATCCCTTCATTCTGTTTGCCTCAGTTTCCTGATCTATAAAATGTGCTGGAGAAGGAAATCTTTGTCAAAGGAACTCTAAATGGGGTGACAAAGAGTCATTCACAACTGAACAACCATAATACATCAAGATTAGTGATGAACACACTAGGAAACTTCTAGTACTACAGGCAGAAGTAGCCAGTCCTAGTGGAGAGAGTGCTAGGAAGGCTTCCTGAATTCAAATCCAACCTCAGACATTTTCTAGCTGTGTGATCCTGGGCAAGTCACTTCACCCTGCTTGCCTAGTTTTCTCATCTGTCAAATGGGGAGATAACAGCAGCTATCTCATATTGTTGTTATGAGAATCCAATGAGATAATGATTGCACAGAGCGTGGCACAGAGTAAGTGCCATATTGCTGTTGGGTTTTATTTGTCTGTTTTGTTAGTGGACCAATGACATCATGAGATGATGTCTTGACTTCTCGTGAATTGGATTTAAGTGAGGCAGAGCTGCTCAAAGTCATCAATCTCCCTCTGTCTTCCAGTCATCAAAGTCCAGTGGCAAGGCAAGAGTCACAAAGACTGGTGATGAACTGAGGAAGTATTATCCAAATCTTAGATATTTATATTTTTATGGATTCATTAGGGTAGCAAAAGCAGGAGGGAGAGGAAGGAATAGATACAAAAGATGTTACAGAGGCAATTTTTGTGCTCCTCCTTATATTCGGTCATGAATGTTTTTGAATGTGGTGGCAAGGATGAAATGGGATATAAAGAGTTGTGTTTGGTCCTAATAAAAAATTTAATTCAATAAAAAATTCATATTTCCTAAAATAATATTCCTCTAAAGCCAGAGCCCAGGGCTTGATATTTCATTAAAGAAAGGGACTGGGCATTTTTGCCTAATTGCTCATTCTAATTTTATGAACATTTCACCAAAAGGGAGTTATCCGGAGGGTGAAAGGAACGGCTCTTCCAAAATGACTTTCCTATTACACAGAAAATGTCCCCACATTCAGGATGGGGACAAGATTCATGATTCCAGTACTTGCTTTTCATTGAATTACAATTCATCTTTTCTTTGTAGATTTCCAGGTGGGAACCTCTTAATGTCACCTATGATCATGGTAACATTCGGGACTGCAATATGTCACAATGTCGGTTTGTACCAAGCTTCCTATAAGATCCTGGAGCATCTAGACCTTAAAAAACAATTCCAGACAAACAGCAAATTTTCCAACTTCTCCCTCTATGTTATACTAAATAGTATCTGGTTGATATAAAGCTGGCATATTGAATGTCAGAGTCTGGATCCAAAAAGACTTTAATAGGCTAGTGCCTTGGGCCAAACTTAAATAAGATGAAATTGAAATAGAGCAGAAGTCAAAAAATTGGGGGCAAATATTCTTTGATGACTCCTAATTGCCCTGAGGATAAGAAAGCAAAATGCCCTGTTTTGGATTTAAGGTCTTCTACAAGCTTGCTCCTGCCTCTACTGTAGTGTTCTCATTCTAGTCCTCCACACACTCTCCATCCAAATGGGCTTGCCAGCCTTTTTCTCTGTCTTCATGAGCATCTCTTCATTGGCTGTATCATTTTGAACTTCTCTGAATTCACCCCTGACCCCACAGCCTCATCATCTAGCAAGATCCCATGAGCCTTGGTCCACCCACCTCCTCACTACCAGTTGCCCAACATTAGTCCAACATGGTTGGACTGGAAAAGATCTGGAAGTCAAGTAATATACTTTGACAGTCAAGAAAGCTAGTGTAATCTTAGTCTGAGTTCCAAGAGGGAGCATAAGCAGGAGGAGGGAAGTGATCCTCTCCCAGTACTTGCTTGGCATATAGTAGGCACTTACTAAATGTGTGTTCCTTTCATTTAGTGAGGGAAAAGAGAAGTCCAAAACAACTTAAGATAAAGAATTGACTCTCTAGGTTTAAGAAGTCCACAAGCCTGGAAGAACCTTGATCTAACTGAGAGAACTTAGTAAGAAGCATGTCCTTCTGGGAGATACATCCCAGAATTACAGAATTTGGTAGCCATAGGAACTGCATGGGTCTAACTACAGGCATCTGTGCCATAATCCCCCTGGGCATCCAGCCTCTTCCAAAGGCCTCCAGTGAAGAGACCTTCCCTCTGCACCCAGACAGCCCAGTTCATTTTGGAACAGTAAATTTCTCCTGCCATGAAGTCCACCTCTGCCTCTTTAAAAGTCCCCCATTCCCACTACTTTTTATGCTGCTGCCTTCAGGGCCCAAAAAGAATCACCAGAATCCTTCCTCCACAGAATGGCAATCATTCCCCACCCTCACCCCCCCAAAAAAAGTATTCTCTTCTTCAGATGAAGCACCAATCAACAGAAATTAAGTGTTTGCGATGTTCCGGACACTGTACTACCTAATGGAAGCATAAATGCAAAGAGTGAAATAATTTATTCTTAAGGAGCATATGGTTAAGAAGAAGTATCCATTGATAAGTAGATACAGAACATATGCATATATGCCAGGTGTTAGTGGGGGAGGGCATCAGCCATGAGGGAGAGGGCTTAGAAAAGACTTTGTGTAGAAAGCTATTTAGAGCAGAGTCTGGAAGGAAAGGTTAAAATGGGGTAGAGAGGGAAGGATGTCACTCATTGAGCATGGTCAGACCACAGAACACTGTGTGTGTTAAACAGAAATAGGGTTATATTGTAGAGTTTGGAAAAAGGAAGAACCAAGGAGGTTGGAAATAATAGGTGGATCCAGGTGGTGGAGAGCTTTAAAGACCAAACAAAGGAGTTTGTATCATGATCAAGGCAATTGGGAACTACAATAATCAATATCTGTCATTAAGGAAAGTCATTTTGGCAACACCATGTAGATTATATTAGGACATGGGTAAATTTAAGGCAAGGAGACCCTATAAGCACATTGCATTGGTCCAGAGAAGAGTTGATGAGCGCCAAAACTAAGGTAGTGGTCCCAGGAATGGAGAGGAGAGAGATGCAAGAAAAACTACTCTAGAAATGGCATGGTTTGGCAACTAAGGGAGGGAGGGAGGGAGAAGGAGAAGTACAGGATGATGCTGAGATGACACTCTTGGAAGACTGGAAGAATGGTGCTGTCCTTGGTAGAACCTGGTGAGTTTACTCAATAAATCTAGGGAGTAAAATAATGGTCTCTCTTTGGAGTATTTATGTTTGCCTATAGGATGATGGTGTGACATATCTAATGGGTATATTCGAATATTCTCCCTTTGAATATAATCCCCCTTGCAAAGGGGGACTAAAATCCCACAGTATTTTTGGTACCTTTATCAGAAAGATATTTTGGCAATATCTTTTTTAAACTAAAGAGATCAGAATAGAACCCAACTCCTCAAATGTACTTTGCTAGAAGAGAACTTTTATTTCCTTCAGTCCAGAATCAAGGTTTCCCTTAGTGCAGTCCAAATTTTCCTTAGTTTTTTTTTTGACAGTCATATTACGCTGCTGAATCATATTGAGATTAGAGTCCACGAGCAATTTGGAGCTATGCTCAAAAAGTTATCAAACTGTGCATACCCTTTGACCCAGCAGTGTTTCTACTGGGCCTATATCCCAAAGAGATCTTAAAGGAGGGAAAGGGACCCACATGTGCAAAAATGTTTGTGGCAGCCCTTTTTGTAGTGGCAAGAAACTGGATATTGAAAGGATGCCCATCAATTGGAGAATGGCTGAATAAATTATGGTATATGAATGTTATGGAATATTATTGCTCTGTAAGAAATGACCAGCAGGAGGATTTCAGAGAGGCCTGGAGAGACTTGCATGAACTGATGCTGAGTGAAATCAGCAGAACCAGGAGAACATTATACACAGCAACAAGACTATACGATGATCAATTCTGATGGACATGGCTCTCTTCAACAATGATGTGATTCAAACCAGTTCCTATTGTTCAGCGATGAAGATAGTCATATACATCCAGAGAGAGGCCTGTGGGAACTGAGTGTGAACCACAACACAGCATTTTAACGCTTTCTGTGAATATTTCCATGCATTCTGTTTTCCTTCTTAGGTTGTTTTTTTTTTTTTTTCTTCTTCTCCTTCTAGATCTGATGTTTCTTGTGCAGTAAGATAACTGTATAGATATGTATACATGTATTGTATTTGTCATATAATTTATCCTGTTTGGCATGTATTAGATTACCTGTCATCTGGGGGTGGGGGTGGGGGGAAGGAGGGGAAAAGCTTGGGGAAAAAAAGTTTTTGCAAAGGTCAATGTTGAAAAATCATTCATGTTTTGTAAATAAAAGGCTTTATATTAAAAAAAAAAGAGATTAGAGTCCACTAAAGCCCCTAATTATTTTTTTCAGACAAATAAAGCCAATGTTTGCTTGCTTTGTGCTGTGAGGTTGAATTTTTAGACCCAAATATAAATGTTTGCATCTCTCCCCAGTAAACTTCATCTGACTCAATTAACTGTAGTTCTAGCTTATCAAGATCCTTTGGGATGCTGACTCTGCCAATTAGGAAAAGGAAAGGAAGAAAATAAGTCTTTATATAGTGTCCACTATGTACCAGGAACTGTTTTAAGCACTTCGTTTTGTTTTGTTTTGCTTTATTTATTATTATTAATTTTTTTTTGCAAATTTTGTCTTATTTGATCCTTACACCAACCCTGCTAGGTAGGTGCTGTTATTATCACAATTTTACAGTTGAGGAAACTAAAGTGAACAGGGATAGGGCTTATTCAGGGTCACACAGCTAATAAGGAACTTTGACTGGATTTAAATTGAGTTCTTCCAGACTCCAGAATCAACATTCTAACTACTGCATCATCTAACTGTGACCCTTTACAGCTTTAGCAGAGGATGGTTAAACATCATCCCTCAATGACTCATTCTCCTGTTATTTCTACAGTGAGACTGTCCTGATGGAAAAGGTAAGAATGGTTCCTTTGATTCTCTCAACTAGTAACGTCTATTCCCTTGAAGGAAAGCCTGAGTAGTTCATGCATATGGGTCTTATTCCTAACCCCAAAGATGAGAAGAAAGGAGATCCTTTGGGGAGCTATGGGTAATACATTTCTAAATCAATAATGCAAAGAGAACATCAGTATAGAGTCATACGCCTCCTACTCCAGAATAAAAACAGATGTCACCCTAGGCTTGAAAAAAGAAATCCCAGACAAGACTTATCACCCTGGCTTCCCTGACTCTCCCTATTGACCACAGAAAGGGTTAATGGAAACCATTCAAGGTTGTTATACTTCATCAAAAGCAATATGAAACACATAATTATGGCATGTTGAAATTCTGAAGGGAGACCACAGGCCTCCCTTTTCTCATGATATAGAGAATAAGTGTACAAGTTTAAATTATATATATATATATATGTATATATATATATATATATTATGGAGATATCCACATAAAAATGTACCTATAAATACAACTACATAACTATATGTATTTATAGCAATATATTACAACTATATAGTACAGCTACATATAACTATATGTAAAATGTTACATTATACCTATATATTAACTATATATTAAATATTATATATATATATTAACATATGTGGTAGGTGTGTATATATATATATACGTAAGTATATGTATGTATTTATTTATTTCTTATACATACATAGTCTTTATTCAGATTTCCTCAAATTATAACTCTTGCCAATTTCAATCAGTAGACACTAAGGGAAAAAAAAAGAATTGCATTCTGTGGTTTTTTGATCTGTCGATATCCCCAGGAAACACATCAGCCTCAACATCTGCTTCGTGTTTGATGTTGGACACTGTGTGTAAAGGGAAAAGACATTTGGGAGCTTCAAGCTTCCAAAATCCACCGTCTGCTTCTAAAGGGAGAATTTCAACCAATTGAAATCTACAGACATTATCAAGTACCTACTGTGTGCAGGCACTAGAGCACATACTAGGGATGCCAGAATCAAAATAAAACAGTTACTGTCCCTGATGGTTCCATTCTTTTGGATGTATCTTTTTTTTGGATCTTTCTTGATGCATTTATGAATCTTCGGATTTCCAGTCTTCCCTAAAGAAAACTGGCATCAATAGCTATGGGGAAGTGTGTTTTTGAGAAAGGGTAGTTCTGGTTGCTGTTCCATGGACTAAAAAAGCAACTCTGACTAGTTGCAGATGAAAGATTTCCAAACTCCGGAAAGGGTTGTGAACTCCTCTGAAAGCCTCAATCCTCTCCTTATCAGCCTGGAAACCAACATCTTTTATCTTCATAATTCCCACAATTTGTGTGTGTGTGTGTGTAACTCTCAATGTGTTTACTTAATGTCATTGTGGAAAAGACACATTTTAAGGATGGAGGGAAGAAATATAAAGTTAAGAGAACCATGGGAAGATTTATATGCTCTAGAACCAGAACAACACGGAGTGAGAGCAGTCAAGAAAAAAAAAAACATAAAAACAGTTTCTGATTAATTGTGCTGATCAGTCTTGAATCTGGAGATGAGCTGATAAATCCTCCTCTCTCCCTTCCTCCCAGTGGGGGACTAGGAATTAAAAAGACCATAAATGTCATTGGAAGTAATTGCTGTGTCAGTTGGCTTTTCTAAAATATGTTTCTTTGAAATAACTAAAGGTTCATTAGTCATATTAGGGGAAAACAGCTTGGAATAAAAACAATACATCAAGACAGCTTTCTTCTGAAAAGATTAAATACAGCTCCAGTCACTTACTAGCTGTGTGACTCTGGGCAAGTCACTTTACTCTATTTGTCTCAATTTCCAGATCTGTAAAATGATTTGGAAATGAAAATGGCAAATCCTCATTTTTTCCCTTAAAAGACCAGATAACAAGTATTTATTCTTGTGCTTTAAAAATTTTATATTTTAATTCATAAAAATTGTACCAATGGAGAAACAGCAGTCTCTCATTTGAGCCTCAGCACAATATTTCGAGGTAGCTACTGTGTGGAGCACCTGAAGAAATGCATTGTACATACTCCTAACTATGGGGAGCTGAGACTTGAACCCAGGCACTCTCTCTCTTGAGAATTGGTCCCAGCCAAGATCTACTTGGTCATTATTTGGACCCTGATTGGCTCAGAGTAGGGAACAAAGCATTCACTGTCCTATCAGCAAAAAGAGACCTTCACAGGAAGAAAACAAAACAAAAACAGTCCAATGGAAGCGGGGCCGATAGATCCCAAAGCTGGTGCTGGAAAGGTCCTGCCTTGGACACCATGTGCCTGTGGTGGTCTGCTCCGACCTTAGCTGGCTGCTTCCCAGCTGGCTCCATCTCCCTTCTTGTTTTCTGAAAATCCATCTCTTCCTCACAAAAGGAGCCTGCCAGGACCTTCAGTGTTCTCAGGCCCAGCTGACTCATGCTGTTTCTTTGTAGTTCTTTTTTATTTTATTTTAATTTTACTTTGGGGATGTTCACTCCCAGTTTGGGGCTGCTTTGTTTTTTCAGAGCACAAGTCCACACATGCTATTTCAAGAGGAACAATTCAGGATTTTTCCTTTAGGTTCGGGAAACCAAGAGGAACCTTCAGAGGATGCGTCCTATGTCACTTAGATGACTTCTCACTGTTCCACCAGGAGCCTTGCATGGGAACCTGGAGAGAGAGAGATAGAGAGAGAGAAAGAAAGGGAAGAAAGGAAGGAGAGGCAGAGAGATGAAGGGAGGGATGGACAGACAGAGATAGCTGAGTGCCAAAGCTGAACACTCCTGAGCATTTCAGAACTGGACAGGACAGTTCATTAAACAATGTGACTTAGAAGAGCTAGAAGGCACATTCAGATCTAGAACACAGAATGTCCGAGCTATCACAGACATAGAATCTCAGGGGTTAGAAGCTCCTCAAGATAGAGGAGCTTCATAGAATACAAGCATCATGGCTCATGGGACTTTTCAACTATGGCAGAGCTGGGATGGAGATCAGAACCGAGGCTCTCCGATCTGGGAAGAACCTTGGTGCACACACCATGGAACGTCAGGTCTGGAAGGGCCCTCAGATGACAGCATTGTCCAGTCAGGACTCTTCTGGGAGCTTTCCTCATCTCATGGTCAGGGCTCACCTGTACAAAGGGATACTTTGTAGCAGGCTCAGGACCTCAGGGCTTTCTCCTCTGAGACCACCTAGGGCAGTACAAGGTTCAAAAGAGCCTAAGAGTCCATTTGTGACCAGAGAGAGCTAGGTTCCAGTTATTTCTGAGAGATGGACATTCAAAGACTTGGACGTAGCTTCCTGTCCCAGCTGGTGGCCAGAGGCACAACCCACTCATTTTTATGATGAATAGCCCTAAGACTTGATCAATCTCTCATATAAGCAGCACCCCCTCCCCATACACACTTGTCTTCTTGGTGCTTCCTGGACAAACGAATAATCATTATTTTGCTCTAAAGTGATGTGTCTATTTGCATCTCATTGAAGAAATACATTCTAGACATTTTCCACATCAAAAAAGTGATGGTGGGAGAGACAGAGAAAGAGACAAAGAGGAAAAGAGAAAGGAAGACAGAAACAGAGACTATTTGGAAGGGAATCCCCCTCCCCTCCCCTTGTTCAGTTCTTTGAGACTTCAGGGATTTTCAAAATACTTTCCTTGCTGTAGTTCTAAGAGACAAAATATAATCATTCACCTTTAATGGATAAGGAGAAACTGAGGCACAAATAGGTGGAATAACTTACTTGCCCACACTCACATAGCTTCTGATGCTGATTTTCTGACTTGGAAACTGAATTTTTTGACAGAAGAGGAAACTAAAGTTCAGAAAGTGAAAAATGAGACCCAACTTTACAAACCCTGTCCCTAAGAAAGCTGTCTTTTCCTTATTTTCCTCCTTCCCTGTTGTCTTTTTTGTCAAATGTTACTCAAGAGATTGAATGGAAATCTCTGTTAAAAAAAAATGAGTGCATTAGACATAACTATTGTGGTCCATCTCAACTCAAGGTCTATGTCCCATGAGATAGAAATGGTTCCTGGAGTTTTGGAGGGGTTGGCTCTACTTGAGTGAGCCACTGCTGAACTAGTCCAGCTGTTATCTCTTAGTCTGAATACCCTCCTGTGGGCTTCTCCAAGATTTTTCTTCCATAATGTCCAAAAACACTCAGTTCTAAGGGAGAAAAAAAAATCATAATAAAATCCCATTAAAATGTAAATTCCTTAAAGGCAGAGACTAATTTTTAATTTATATTTGTATCCCCAGTGCTCAGCACAGTGCCTGGACATAATAAATGTTTAATAAATGTTTGTTGCCTGGACTCTTTCCACCATATTACACTTTAGCAAACATAGATGAAGTGTCTCATATGATCAGGCTTCTGTGCTAGGACCAAACCAAGAAGACAAAATTCATGTCTTCAATGTGAAGGGAAATGAGACATGAGTCCATATCACTACAAAACAAGACAGAATGGGAGATAGCACATTTAGGAAGTCAAAAAAGGATAGGAGAAGGAAGGGAGAGAGAGAGAAAAAAAGAGAGGAAGAGAGAAAGAGTATAGAGAGACAGAGGCAGAAATAGAGAGAGACAAAGAGACACAGATAAACAGAGAAAGACAGAGTCAGAGAGATACAGAGACAGAGATAGAGAGAGAAACAAAGACAGAGACAGAGAGACAGAGACAGAGATCAAATACAAAAACATACATTGAAGAGAAAAGAGGGAGGATGTAGTATCATTGATGGTTTCACGAAGGAGATGACCCTTAGGTTGAACCTTGAAAAGGGGAGAATTCTCTCAAGTAGAGATGGGAGGGGAGCCCCACAGATAATGGAAGGGGAATCACATGCAAAAATTAGAGAAAGGAAAATTGTCTAGATTGGCTAGAGCAGAAGAGTAGGAAATACGTCTAAAAGGGGTATATTTGAGAGAAATTTAGAGAAGAAAAACAATTTGAATTTAATCTCAGAGGAAATAAGGAATTACTCAAGGTTTTTTGTTTGTTTGTTTGTTGGAGGCCACTGGGGACTTGTCCAGGGTCACATAGTTATTAAGTATCAAGTGTCTGAGACTAGATTTGAACTCAGATCCTCTCGACTCCAGGGCTGATAGTCGATTCACTGTAACATCTACCTGCTCTACATCAAAGATTTTTTTACCCATAGGAAAACCATTTCAACAGTTAGATGGAGGATGAATTGGAGAAAGAAGAGAGCAAGGAGGGGAGACTAGCTAAAGAATATAATGATCAAAGTAAGAAATTATAAACCCACAATGGGGGAATAGAGGCAGTGGTTGTGTGAATAAAGAGAAAGGGATGGATGAAAAAATGTTGTAAAATGAGAATTTATGAGTTGAGGCTTGATTAGATCAGAATGGTAGAGAGAAGAATGGATTGAGAATATCTCTTTCAAGACTGAGTTTATCTGACCTACTTGAGAAAGTACCTTTCTTCCACTAGCAAGCACATTTGCTAGTGATCTAAACATGAGGGTAGTCACCTCCACTTCTTGTGTTTCTCAAAACTAAATCTAGGGAAATGTGACATTATTGCTAAAGAGATGTTTTGTAAAATGTTAAATTCAACAAAAAATTGTATCTCTTCCTATCTAGTGGTTAACGTCCGGATGAACTAGTAAAAACTCAGTTAAGCAGAATGCCTAGGAAACATGAAATTTCTGGTTGTGACTCAAAAAAAAATGTTTTTTACAACCACTCCTTGTAAGTATTCATTCATTTCCTGCCTTAGTAAGCAGAGTAAGCTAATTATGTGGGAATATACCTTTGCTGGTTGTCAGTATTGCAGCCACAATGAGTAGATCTGAAATTCAATACTCATTGAGTAAGATTGCACTTTGCAATAGTTAGGGACAGTATTAGGAATGAAAATTAAACTGGACTGGAGTCAGGAGAGATTTGGTTTGAAATCATATAGCTGATATTTACTAGTTGATTGGCTTGGCGAAGTCACTTAATATCGCTGAATCTCAGATAAATAACTCTCAACAGATTGCAAATTCTTCGTAATAAAATAGGGATAATAACACATTTAATATGCTGATATACAAATATGAAATCTCAGTAGGTAATAATTAGATGTAGTCTTAAGTAATGGACATGTCTTGATAGTTCACTGGACATCTAGGCCACTGGCATCTGAGAATGGCTCAAGGAAGGAGCTGGTAAATTGAAAGGATGGCTGACCCTCCATAAATGGAAAGTGCATTTACTTGTGAGATTAGCTCATAACCTCCATTTACCACCTTGTATGGAAGATCAGATAAAGTACTAAGATCAAAATTTAATGTGTATCTCTGCTACTTTTAACTATGGATATATTAAATGACTTCTTTCAGCCTCTTCTTCCTCATCTATCCAATAGGTGTATGTGAAAAGTAGGAACTAGATAGGCTCAAAAGTTCCTTCCAGCTATTGGACTCTGAATGTTTCCCTTGACTTCATTTTAAGTCAAAATCTAGATCTAACTCTAACTGAAAGGAAGACTGGGTAAGACGGTAGAAAGAAAAGACCCAACAAATGCGTTGGGTTCTGGCGTACCTTCAGCTTCCTGCCTACAATATTGGGAGAGACACTGATCTTCTATGATCCTTGGTTTCCTCACCTATAAAATAATGGATTTGGACTGGATGTCCAACTTCCAATTCAGATCTGCTAGGTTCTACACCCCATGATAGCTCTAAAATTCTGTGGCTTATATCATAAGAATGATTCTCTGTACTCTAGGGGTACCATGTTTCCTGAACCCAATTCCAGTGATACAGTGTTTTCCTGAATGTCACATTTCCATGGGCAAAAACTTTGGATTGACTAATCTCAATTTTGCTGCATTAAGCAATCCGGGCACTTGAGTCACACAAAGTATTTGAAATTAATAAGATCCCATTTAGTATGGTAAATAACTGATATAAAGTTCCCCAAGAGTGTCTCATTTAAAGTTCCCAACAAATATAATCTCCACCCCAAGTGGAATGGTAAATCCTTGAAAAAACAGATAGGGTTCTAGGTTCCAATGTCACCGTGAGATGCTAGCTAGCCATGTGATCTGGGGTAACTCAAGAAAACACTTTGAGTTTGTTCTTTTAGTATCTTTTACTAACTCTCAGGTGTCTTCCAACCAAAAATCTATGATCTTTGAGGACAGAGATTAAACCCTTCCCCCTCTTGCTTTAATCTTTGCATTTTTGCTGTTCTTGAATGTGTGCGTGCTATTCCCCAGTTAGTCTGTAAGCTACTTGAAGGCAAAAACTATTTCATTGTTACCTTAGAACCTACCACAAAACCTAACACAGGGCAGGCACTTAAAAATATTGATTGGTTGGTTGAATGGATGTCAATTTAGAAAGTACTTTTGAATATAAAATATGTGAACTAAAAGAAGAAAGAGCACAGAATGTCAACACTAGTAGGAAATTTGGACTAAAGAAAATAGAAAATTTTAGCATTTAAAGGGACTTTACAATGCAGAATAGAGAATGTCAAAATTAGAAAATCCTTAGACTATAAAATGTCTAAGCTGTTGGGAATTTTAGAGTATAATGTGTCCTGGAGGCAGGGTACATCAAATGTCAGAACCTAGGACAGAGAACAATAGATCAAGTAGAACCCAAAAATGTAGGACTTCAGAAGCTGGAAGAACCTTAATTTTCCTTTGTCTGGAGAGTCTGACACAAGCAGATTTATTCTTTCCTCTGTGGGATATCCCATCTCCTGTCATTTATTTCTTGTATGAGCCTGAGTGAACTAAACTGCTCTCTTTACCATTCCTGATAGTATACAGTGTTCCTATTCCCATCTCCATGACTGCACTGGCAAAAAATCTGTGACCCTACTCTCCTCTGCAATATGTCATAAGATCAAAAAGTTTAGATCTTAGAGGTAAGTCAAGTGTGAGCTTTGGTTTTCTCATTATCAAATGAGATAATATTTGTAAAGAATTTACAAATTCTTTACAAAAAAATTACATTTAGTCCAATGCTTGGCACACAGTAGGTGCTTTATAAAAGTTTGTTTCTTTTTCTCTCTTCTCATCACAAAATGAGATAAAGGAAATAACTCCAAAGGTCTCCTCCAGCTCTAGATCTATGATCTAATTATCCTAATAAGGAGTTCTATCATAGAATATGGGGCTATTGAAGCACTCTAAGATAGAATATGTCAAGAACAGTGCAATGTGAAGAAAATTAGTAAGTTGTAGCATCTTTTTAAGGAATTCATTCAATTCCTGGTCTGCCTCAGTGCTCACATTTGGGGGAATGTAGCTATCAAATGATGTATTCATTACCTGTCCTTAGAAGGTTTTCAGTCAAGAAAGACAATCTAGAATAGAAAAATGAAGAAATGATACATAGGTAGTCAGATAGGCCAGGATGGATGGATGGATGGAGAGAGAGACAGATATAGATTAATAGATACAGACACAGACAGATTGATTGATAGAAAGATTGGTTGATAGATAGGCTGACAGACTGACAAACAAATAGATAGATGGATATAAACAAATTAATTTGTAGATTGATAGACAAATAGAAAGATAGATCATTGATACAGAAGATTGATTGTTAGACAGACAAATAAACAGACTGATAGATTGATTAATTGACAAACAGATTGATAGACAGATGGAAAGACTGATACAGAAGATTGATAGGCAGACAGACAGACAGATAGATGGATAGGTAGACAGACAGACAGATAGATGAGCAAACAAACAAATAAATTAAAACTGCAAGCTGACTTTAAAGTCACTTCTTGCAAGATCTCAATCCTAGTTTCACCTCATTCTGTGAAGTCTGTTGTAAGAAGGAATTTTAAAAAATGATTAGGATTCAGAACTTGGTGATCAAATCTATCTTACGATCCATTTACAGATAAAGATACTGAAGCCCCTAAAGAGGAAGGAAATTGATCAATAGTCATACAGATATGAAGAATTGGTATTAGAACCCAGGACCTCTGATCTCTTAGAAAAGATTAAAATAAAAATGCTTCAAGACTTCATAGACATCACTTGTGGCAAAGAGAAAGGTGGGAGTTAAAGGGGACAGGAAAGCCAGCAATGGTAGAGATGACATGAGAACTTAGCCTTCAAAGAGAGGGAAGATCATGAGAGAGAGATTTAAGGGAAGAGCATATTAGGATGAGGGACCAATACCAGCAAAGATCTAGAAGCCAGAAAGGCAACAGTTCAGCTTCGCTGCAATTCCCGTATCTAAAGGTCAGGAGGGTATAGTTGTCTCCTGAGATCACTTTAAAGAATGGCTGTGTTTGTATTCATGTACACAGAGCTGGCAGCCACCGTGGGTCAGACATGTCGCCAGCTGTGTGTACCCCCAAACATTGCCCCCTTCTGCGGTGGGGATTAGTGGTATGAATTTTCTGCTTCCTAGCTCATATAAGGCTCTGGTGCCTTATATGGCACCAGAAGATTTCCAAAACCTGTCACCTCCATAATCTCTTTTGAATCTTGAAACAACTCTCAAGATAGAATTGTAAGGAACTTTCAGGCAGGAAAGTTCTCTCCCAAAGACTATGAAGTTAAAAATACAAAGGGATCTTAAGACAAAAAAATAGTAGATCTGAGAGAGATCTTAAAATATTGAATCTACAGAATTTGTGCTTAAGGGCCCATTACAACATAGAACATCCAAGCTGGGAAGTCTGAGAGCATAAAATCTTACTTCTTAAAAGTTCATTAAAACATATATTATTAGTGACAAGGATCATTTTTTTCTTTTTTATTATTTCTTTTATTTTTAGGTAATATATGTGCATTCATTTTTTACATGTTTCCATGTGTAGGAGAGAAAAATCAGAACAAAGCGGGAAAACCATGAGAAAAAAAGACATAAGGAAAAAAAAAGTAAAATTAGTATGCATTGGTCCACACTCAGTCTCTCCATAGTTCTCTCTCTGGATATGGACATCGTTTTCCATCCAAAATGTTGGGATTACCTTGGATCATAAAATTTCTAAGATGAACCAAGTCTCTCAGAGTTGATCATCACATAATCTTGTTGCTATGAAAAATGTTTTCCTGGTTCTGCTTGTTTCCCTCAGTAGTCAACAGGGATCTCGGAGCATTGAACATGAGAGCGGAGAGATTCTTGGAGTAGAAAATGTCAGAGGAGAGAGGGGGGAACCAAAGGAATACAGAACAGTGATGGGTACTATGGTTATTATTAGACATATTTGTCATATAGGAAAACTGAGGCTCCAAGAAGAGATCTTACTGGGATCACACAGTAAATAGGTATCTGAGGTAGGATTTGAACTCAGGGAACTTCTGGGTTCAAATCCGATGCTTTTCCACCAGTTTGCTGCCTCTCACATTAGTCATTCATTTCTTATGGAGGAATTGAAGATCTCTGTTAAAAGACACTCATTTCCTGGGAGGAAGGATTTATTGCCATCTACTAATAACCAATGTGATCCAGGAGGAATGAAAAAAAAGTCTGATAAGAGTAGAGGGAGGAAGGAGAAATAGATGAACAGAGACAGAGAGATGGAGATAGAAATAAAGCAAGATAGAGACAGAGAGTGACTGGAATAGAAGGCAGAGAGCTGCCACCTTGAAGTCTTGCCTCTGTGTGCCCTCCCTGTCCATGGCATTACCTCCCTGAGCCTCAGGATACTGAGAGTATGTGGATGCTTCCAGCATCTCCCTCATCAGTAGAAAGAACGAGCTTTGTCAAGGTCTCAGACACAGAGAAATCTGCCCTTCTTGTCCCTCCCAGAACCTAGGCAGGTCAGAGATGGATAGTCTGCAGAGATCTCAGCTCTCTGTAGATTGGAGATAACCAAAGTGGGGTTGGAGAAAAAGGTGGTACTGCAAGGTGAGGGCAGGCTGGGACAAGCCTCCCTCCTTTTCTTCAGTTGCTCCTGACTGGGCTGTGTTTACACATAAAACATCCCTTTTTAAGACTTCTAACACACTACCTGGTCTATCTGGAAAAGGCACTCCCAGCTAATCAGCTGATTATTTATCCAGTGCAGCCTTCCATGGACAAGGAAGGCTCTATGGAAGATGCTAAATTTGGGATTGGGCTGGGAGAGGGTATTAGAGGTGGGGAAATGGAAGAATAAAGTGCTATCGGTGTGGGAGGAAATGGTGTAGGGTGCTAGGGATGGAGGGAATGAAGGAGGAAGAAGTAGAAGGAGGAGTAGAAAAGGGTGCTGTGGTGAAAGGAATGGAGGGTGGAGGGAGTAGAGGAGCCCCTAGAGCTACATAAGGCATTATTAGTCAATGCTTCTCTCTCTAATGTGCTTTCTGCAACATATGAATGGATTACATATTAAATGTCATTCAGTAACGATACACCTTTTAGGTGCCCAGCACTGTGCTAGTTTCTGGGGATATAAATAAAGGTGAACCAACAATCCCTGTCTTTGAGGAGCTCTCACTCCAAATGGGATACAACACAACAAAAAAGGAGGGGAAGTACCTACACGATAAATATGGTGTAAATAGAACCTAATTTTCAAAGAAATTCAACCCAATTTATTCCAAGAATCCTTTATTTTAGCACTTCTTATGTGTTCAATCAATGAACCTTATAAGAATATTCAAATAAATCATAAAAAGGTGACTGTCCTAAACAAACAAGTAGGCAAAGAAATGAATAAATGGACAAATAAATCAATGAGCCTTGCATCTTCCCCACAGTTGTGCTCTCAGACCTTCTAGACTTTGATATCTAACTTGCAGAAGCCTTCTTTTTAATGTATTGTTTCCCTCAATTAGTGTGAGCTCCTAGAGAGCAGGGGCCATCTGCTCTCTTCTCTTTTTATCCCCAGCACTTAACATGGTATTTAGCACAGTAAAACACTTAATAAATGTGTTTTTCATTTATTCATTTATTAATTCATAACTGTTTCCAGGCTCTCCAGAAGCGGGCACTCCCCTGGCAGGTCATAATGGGCACCTGGATGAGTAGACAGAATCTAATTTCAGGAGAATGGAGCATCCCAGTTCCGATGGAATCAGGGAAGGCTTTTGGGAGGGAATGGTGTCTAAGCTGTGGTTCCAGGGTCTCTAAGGATGCTAAGAGATAGAGATGAAGAGGGAAAATATGGGATAGGGGGACAGTTGGCCAGATAGAGTGTTCAGAGAAAACTAGCACTTCCAGAATGAGGGCTTGGCCACTTGCCACCCAACCCTCACCAACTCTGTGGCTCTGAGAGGCTGGTAATGTGTCCAGCATCCACACTCCAGTAATACTGTCTTTTCAGGGGGGTTAAACCAGGTTGAGAGTAACCATCAGTTTCAGACCCATCATGAGTTAGTCTATCTACTCCAAGAACCTGAAGACTTCCCCTAGTGAAATGGGTAGAGAAGAACAGTTTGTTCCAACGACCATGAAACTGGCTGGAGCAACGTCTGAGGAACGCTTGGAGCTTGGTCAGACATCGGAAGCCAAGGTGATCCACTGCCTTCTGGGTCATTGCCCATCATCCCAACTTTTGTCCTACCACTGAGCTTCAATGATCCTGGAAGACAGAGTAAGTTTTTTTTTTAAATATATAAAGCTTTTTATTTACAAAACATATGAGTGATTTTTCAACATTGACCTTTGCAAAAACTTTTTTTTCCCAAGCTTTTCCCCTCCTTCCCCCCACCCCCCACCCCTGGATGACAGGCAATCTAATACATGCTAAATAGGATAAATTATATGACAAATACAATACATGTATACATATCTATACAGTTATCTTACTGCACAAGAAATATCCGATCTAGAAAGAGAAGAAGAAAAAAACAACCTAAGAAGGAAAACAAAATGCATGGAAATATTCACAGAAAGCGTTAAAATGCTGTGTTGTGGTTCACACTCAGTTCCCACAGGCCTCTCTCTGGATGTATATGACTATCTCCATTGATGAACAACTGGTTTGAATCACATCATTGTTGAAGAGAACCATGTCCATCAAAATTGATCATCGTATAGTCTTGTTGCTGTGTATAATGTTCTCCTGGTTCTGCTGATTTCACTCAGCATCAGTTCATGCAAGTCTCTCCAATCCTGAGAGAGTAAGGTTGATGAGTTAGTGCAGCTTTCTCTCACTTAATCCAGTTCACACACAAGAAATCACAAAGATGTCATTGATCTTCTTGAAAGGACTTAGAACAAAGGGTACCATGGCTGACTATCTGACTGCTCTGTATGCACTGCTCTCTGGGGGAGGGGGGGGAGAGAGACAGACAGACAGAGACAGAGACAGAGAAAGAGGCAGAAAGAGAGACAGACAGAGAGACAGAGACAGAAACAGACAGAGAGGCAAAAAGAGACAGAGACAGACAGAGAGAGAAACAGAGAGAGAGACAGAGACAGAGACAGACAGACAGATAGACAGACAGAGAGTGAACACAGTAAGATAGATATTGAAATCTGCCTCTTCTTCATTTAACCTCTCGTGACCCAAAGTCATAACTGCTCTCTGTTCAGACTCACGTTCACTCAGAGTTTAAAGGGGCTATTTCCAGCCTAAGACATCTGCCAAAACTGAACGCTCCAGCTGAAGGAGAATGATCAGCTGCCTCACGAGGCAAGTCAGATGGAAGGAGATGGCTCCTGAATGGGAGCCCCAGACAAACCCATGAAGGGGACCCTGTGAAGGTGGAAAGTGCCCGGGGGACATGGAGCTGGCATGAGGCAAGCTCAGGGCTCTCTGCCTCCAAAGAAGGAGCTTGTTTTCAACACACTCCCTTTTTGTCTATCAAGGTCTTGTGATCCTTAAGATTGTCCAATTTTACTCCATAGCACAGCAATCTTCCTGGTAAGAAAACTGAAATTTCTTGTAAAGAAAAAATTACATCTATCATCCAAGATTTAGAAAAATATAATTTTAGAAATCAAATGAGCCTTAAAAACCATCTAATCAGACCACTTAATTCTACACTGTCCACACAGGTTTTTTTTTGCCCACAGATAAAGGGAATGAGGTCCTCTAAACAACTTCCCCCAAGTCATGTAGGGAGTCAAGGGCATCAGACCTGACCTGTCTGCCTCCAGACACACAAATCATCCCATTCTAGTGTTCCCACAAACTTCCCTTATTGGATCAACCAATCACTAAACAGAGACGCAGAGCCTTTACTGACAAAGCAGGAAACTCTTCTAGAATACCTGGAGGTGCCTTCCAGCCCATCAAGGGGTGATTCTGAGGACTAGAGGCTGCAGGTCAAAAGTCATTCCTCAGCTTTTCCAATCCTTAAGCAATCCATGATTTCATCGGCACAGATAGTCCCTCCAACAGAGAAGCTCATAGTCCCTCCACAGTCTCCATCAGGTGTCAGGACCCCCCAAACTTGACAATAGTGTTAAATATCTTTACACTTAATTGATGTGGTCATTCAATGATAGACACACAGTCCATCATTCACAGACCAAATCCAAAGCCTTCCAGCTTAGCAGGACAGATTTAGCAGAGTTTGATCTCTGCAATCAAAGTCTTCCAGAGCATATGAGTCTCAGGCGGAGTTCAATCATTGGAATGGGAGAAAGTCTCACCTATTTAATTTGTTTAAATTTCTCTTTAGTGTTGTTGTGGTTTAGTCGTTTCAATTCTGTCAATTCTTCATGATCCCACTGGGGGGTTTCTCAGCAGAGATACTGTAGTGATTTGCCCTTTCCTTCTCCAGCTCATTTTACAGATGAAGAAACTGAGGTAAACAGAGTAAAAGTGGTCTGCCCAGGGTTACATAGCTAGTATCCGAGGCCAGGATTTGAACTTTGTGACTCCAGGCCCAGCACCACCTAGTGCCTTCTTGAGTAATAAGTTCTAAATTCATGGATGAGGTTTTGGTCCTCCATAAATTCATCCCACCGGATCTATCCACTAGTTTCACGTTTTCTCCAATCACGTCCTTCATGATCCAGTCTGATTGGACTGTTTTCCACCTCCTTGTTGAGGACTGTCTTGGAAGGATAATTCTCACCTTCCAGTAGCTTTTACACGGACTGTACCCCCCAAATCTGCTGGGGCAACCAAACCCCTGGGTATGTTTTTAAGCTTTGATCATAAAACTGAGCCTATATAAGACAATTCAATAAACATTTATTAAGACTCTACTATGGTGCAGTCACTGGGCTAAAGCCCTAGGAATATTTATAAGATGAAAAGACAGTCCCTATGGCTCAAAGAGGTTCCAATCTAATTAGACAAGTTTATTCTAGAGAGGTCAATCTTTAATGAGGAATCACTCCATCAGTAATAAACCCACTATCAGAAACATGCAAATGATCAAAACCAATAAAAATATGAATCAATCAAAACATCTTTGACAAAATGAAAACAAATTCATAGCCAAAAAATCAAAATAAAAGCATTCTTATATAATGTTCTTTTAATGATTCCCTTAACTTTTGTACCAAATTTACTTACAAATATATTCTTTTCCCTCCCTTGTCCAGAGAACCAGTTCTTCTAAGAAAGTTTCTATTATTATTATTATTAGTTTTCTTGTTGAGGATGTTTTTAGTGAAGAGAAAAAAATTTTAAATGGAGCTCAACAAAATGAAGGAAAATCATCTGAAGCATTGGCAATGTCTCACCTCCATAACTCCCACCTCAGGAAAGAAGCAAAGAGAGATCCAATTTCTCATCTGTTCTTTGGGTCCAAGGTCAATCAATTTTCCATTCATTTCATTGTTCTTTCTATTTAATTGTTGTGGTCATTGTATGTATGTCCTGTGTTCTTGGATTTAATTATTCTGCATGTGTTCACATGGTTGTTCCTCTGCTCCCTTCATAAGCATTGGGTCTTATAATTGATTAGTAATAATCCTGAACAGAGAAGACACAGATATCAGATAGTGGGGTGTAGTCAAAGAATGATAGCCTTGGGGTTGGAAAGGCCAGGGTTCAAGGATGACTTCTCTTATCCTAGCTGTGTGATGGTGGCCATGGGTGATCAGAGTTCTACCCCTTGGTATACGAGGACAATGAGAAGTACAATAGGGAAATAAAAAGAACTTTCATTACTTGAGGATAAATTCACATTTCCAGCATCGAAATTGCATGTAGATACCCTCGGAAGGGGCTGATGGACTGCAAAAATGGAGGAGAAGCTTCCTTCGTCATTGGCTAGATGGTAAGAGAGGCTCCAATGAGCCAATTAGAATAGTCCCCTTTAAATCAGATTGTCCTCGTGCACCCTAGAAAGACAGCAGGTCTCCAGGCAGTTATTATGGACAATGGCCACCCAGCTTCAACCTTTGGGCACGTTCCCTGACTGAGCAAATCTCTGCAGGAAAGCTCAGATTTTGGTTACTGCTCCAACTGAACATCAGAAGGGCTCCCTTTCTTCATCCTGTCTTTCCATTTAAAATCTTCCATAAGACAATAACCATGAGTCCCATAATATCTCCGGCTACTGTCTAAGGCTGCAAATTACAAACAAATGTAGTAGGATTAAATTGCTTGAGGACAGACAGACTGTTCTCTTTTGAACTTGGATCAGCAGCACCTGGCAGACTGTTTTGCACAAAGAAGGCAATTAATATATGTGAAATTGAATTAAAGTGGATCACAGATCTATGGGAAGGAGGGTGAGCTCCTCACACTATACCAATGAAAGCAAAGGTCTGGGCAACTTCCTCCATCCCACCCCCAAAATATTTATTGTTATTTTTGTAAAGAGGATGGTGGTTATGGGTTATTTTCAATATCTGGCCCCCGAAAGCACAATTTACCTAAGCACAAGGCTATTCTCCTTGCAGAGAGGGAACAGGAGAAATATTAGCGAAAGAATGGTGATGTTTTTCCACTCACCAAAGAGTAGCCCTACTTCTAATTACATCCCTTCACCAAGAAAATGGGAACCTCCCAGGATCTCATACTGTTCCACTCCAAGGCAGAGGAGGACCCCATCAGTAAGCGTAAATTCAGACATTGGCTGAAGAGGCCATAAAGGCAAAGAATAAATATTCTAAATAATCTGACTGAAATCTCCCCCTCTAGCTCGTTTTAAATTAGGGCACGGATTTTGCTTAGCAAGCTCTCCTGATAAGTCCCAGCTTTACCTCAGGATAACAATGCCTTTTAATTCAGGGTCTGCCAGGGAGAACAACATTCAGTTTGCTGGGAGAAAAGTCTAACAGCCCTTAAAAGCTGTTTTAAGCTCCCCCATCCTGAGTCTCATGACACTTCCAGGACGACATCTCTGGAGAGAGGGAGTCTTACTCCATTCAACCGTAGAAAATGGCCCCCTCAATCTTGTGACTCATTTTGGGAAAATATTTCTTCTCTTGTAGGGAAGGAACAGTTTCATACACTTGTTTTATATTCATACAACCAGAGGATGTATGATGGAGCAAGGGATTTGGAATCGGGATAAATGACCGTACATTGTAAGTAACTACCAGTGCTATCCAGAAGGAGGGTCCTGGAGACCCCATAAAACCCCTGCCTTGTACACTCCCACTTGCCTGCTATTACTCACTTTGTTCCTATTCCTGAAAGACCCTTCCTCCCCTTCTTTGTCTGATAAGTTCCTATCTGTCCTTAAAACACCCTATTTAAAAAGTTACCTCCTCCAGGACGCCTTTCCCAGAATTCACTAGGTTTGCTCAAAGTCTGATGAAGTAATTTCCCTTTTTTGACTTTGTCCTTCCCTTTCTTCTCCCTGCCTTTCCTTTGTTTCATTTATTTCTTCCTAACACTATTGCCTACCTCTAAGACTGTCACATAGTAGGTGTTTAATAAACGTCTGATGACTGATTCCTTCCTCTCTTCTTCCTCTCTCCTCTCTTCTTTTTTTTTCTTTTTACTTTTCCTCCTTACATTTTTATTCCATATCTTACTCCCTTCCTTTCTTTTTTATCTGTTTTTTTTATTCTCTCTTTCTCTCAAAGAAGTTCTTTGCTCAGAGAAATAGAGAAAAGAGTAAAACTTTTAAGTTCAGCAATGAAAGGAAAATACTGAAACAAATTTCCCAGTTTTGTTTGATGCAAGCTTGCAGGGGTCTCAGTCCCAGCCTTTCCAAACCTTACAGATCAATTTATTCTTGCACTTGTATCCCAGTCCCTATCACTGAGTCGGGCATCTAATAGGTACTTAATAAAAACTTGTTGATTGATTTTTAATACTAGAGCCCTTGTAAAAGCCAGATCTGTCAAGGGCAAACTCAGCCAGCCATGCTCTCTGTGCATAGAAGGTGACCTGAGGATCCTAAGCTTTTCCCCTTAAAGAATCAGCTTGCAAAAGTCTGCTCTAATTTCTAATACTTTCCAGGCTACTGAGGCTGAAAGGAACAATTTTTTTTTCTTAACTGGTTTGGAATCTTCCTAACACACACACACACACACACACACACACACACACACACACACACAAAATATGTGACCTTTTTTCTGGAGCAAAAGGCCAGGCCACAGTAATCCTCCCTCCGGGAGCTTTACCCTGAGCTTCCCCATAAGATGCTAGAATTTGGGGGCTGGAGCTACCTCAGCTCACCCAGAGGCATCAGCTGGAGCTGAGGTGGGGCTGGGGCCCACCCACTTAATTGGGAATAGGAACCCTTCAAGTCCCCAGCCCCTGGGGGTCTCCAGGCAGTGGGACTGCCTCTTAGGGCCTTTGATCTACAAAGCCCTTCTCTGCTTTGATGCTAGGAGGTCACTGATCTCCCCAGTGGGAAGTTATCACCAGTTCTTGGGGAAGATTAGTTTAAAAGTATGAAATTAAAAACTTCATAAGGAGGAACGTAAGCAGAGAAGTTTTTTGAAAGGCTTCTGGGCTTCTTTTGTGTAATGGAAAGAGCCTAAGTCTGGGAGACCAAACACAGGAAGCTGAAATCCCGGCTCCTCTTCTCACTGTTGGGGTGACCCAGAGTAGATTGCTTCTCACAGCCCAGGTGATCCCAAAGATCCTTTGCAGCTCTTACATTCTATCTATAATATAGCTCAGAAAATGATGATTTTAAGAGACCATTTGGGTTCCTCAAATATTCTACCTCCATTTGTACAAAATTTACTCCATTTTCTGCTCCCTTCCTGCCAGACAACATCTCCAAATAATGTTCCTTTCAGGTACTTCATTTAAGAAGGATTTTTCTGAAAAAAAAATAATAATAAAATTTAAAAAAAATAGAAAGATTAAGACAGAAGGCTTTGGAGGAAAAAAAGAAAGGGAAAATTTGAAACAAGAATCTGTCTGGCAGGTTCCGGGGTGAAATGAGTATGATATGGCAGCCACAGTGAACTACAGAGCCCCAAGGACAAGGAGGTAAGAGTATCTCTCTTTTCTGTCCTGTTGGATCCACAACAGGAATATTGATTGCTCAGTGGAGATGAGGCGACCAGAATGACCAAGGGCAAGGAGGATTGGGAGAGAATCTGGGTCCAGGGGGCAGAAGTGAAAAAAGAATCAATCATCTTTTCAGAAGAGATGATCACCTAGGAAAATAATAGGGCAGCTAGGCGGGTTCCAAGCGTGGGGTTTGGATTCAGAAAGACTCCTTCCCCTGAGTCAAATCCAGACATTTAGCAGGCATGAGTCTAGGAAAGTCACTTCACCCTGTTTGCTTCAGTTTCTCATTTGTAAAATGAGCTGGAGAAGGAAATTACAAACTGCTCCAAAGCCTTCTCAAGAAAACCCCAAATGAGGTCATGAAGAGTTGGACATGACTGAAATGACTCAATGGCACAGAGAAATAGCAGGTGATGTTCTTAGAAAGGCAAGTAAGGGCAGAGCAGAGAGGGCCTTAAAGGCTGGTCTAAATTTCCTTTCGGCTTTCTCCGGAAGGTAAAGTCCTCCCCAACTCCTTCCCCACTCCTAGGCAATGAATCCCAGTCCATCCCAGCTCTGACCAGTCTGGTGGCCTAAAAGCTGAATCCATAGAGGTTCACTGATCAAAGCTTCCCTTTGTACCCCCCAAGTTTACAACCAAACACAGTTTCCCAAAGTGTAGTGCATGCAGACCATTTTACTAGGGATGCAGTTTAAGTGAGTGTTCATCTCCAAATGAGATTTTAGATGAGACAAAAAGTAGGATTAGCAGCATTGGGGGAGACAAGATATAGCTGAGCCAAAAAGTGGTCACCAGAGTCTCCTCAGGAGCTAGAACCACCATCACCGCATCCAGGTAGCCCATTCCACTTGGGGATAGTTCTATTTACTAAAAAGTTTGTGTTATGGTTCTTTTTTGACATTTGACCGATATTTCTTTGTTTGCCACTTCTAGCCCCAGGTTTTTCCCCAATCCTCGTTGCCATCAGTCATTCTGGTTGCCTCCTGTCCACTGACCAGTCAATATTCTTGTTGTTGCCTGAGCAGGACAGAAAAGACAGATACTCTTACCTCCTTGTCTCTGGGGCTCTGTAGTGGCTGCCCTATCACACTTAATTCATATTAACCTTGTAGTCCACTGAAACCCTGTCTTTGTGAGTTGTGAAAGGTCAGGATGAGTTTTTGGCTTTCCAGCATCTTCTAGCCAACTTTGCACCTATGCAGGAGTGACCTTCGAAACCCAGCCTAGCAGTTGTAGAGCCAAAGACTCAACTGACAGATGTGCTACAACCTTGGGCAGCAAAATTATGGAAAGTGTGCTAAAAGAGAGCCTATTCTCCCTGAAGACCAGAGGAGCAGAGAGAAAGGTACATACCGAGGTGTTTTGAAAGTACTTCTAGAATCGATTATTAAATTTTTAATGTGATAACTTATGTCTGAGAAACCGGAAAACTGTTACCCATCAGAGCTTGATTTGTTGTTTTGTTGATTGTCTAGTCCTAAATGATGGAGAAAATATGAATATGCAGATTAAACTTGAAAGTATCTAGTGTAGACCATTCCACCCACTCCCACCCAGAGTGCCACTGATTAAATATTTACCGACACATCACTGGCATGCACCCAAAGTGTTAGGAGGTGAACAGTTATATTTTTGTTAGGGCTATTACCTTCAAGATAAATACACCTTTGCAAAAGCTAATTGATGTTCAGTGTTTAAAGGAAACCTGGGCTACTTATTGGCTGCTAATAATGGGGGAAAGCAATCTTCCCTTCTTACTATCACGTAGTGGTGACTGGAGCCTCCACATTTCACTAGGCTGACATCCAGTGATCATTGTCCAACTCCTGTCCTGGAAGGGCTTGACTGAGCAAAGGGGTTGCTTTCTGGCAAGAAATGGGTATGGGGTGGGGAGCTGGCCCTTCTGGATTGGGATTTCCCATATCCGACACCTCCTCCTGGAAGCTGTTACATTCTCAGTTTTGTTTTGGTTTTGCTGTTTATTTCTTTCTACTTTTAACTTTGGTGCATCCTAGAAGTTAAGGTTGACCAGTAATCATCCTAAAGTCATTGAGGTGGTGGGAAGTTTACTACAAAACC